>LOND01000715.1:4025-21115 GCA_014220965.1 Paragonimus kellicotti | reverse complement strand
GAAATCATGCTACTGCTGACCGCTCCCCCACTGTCCCATCAAATTTAGCTCTCAGGCCCCTCCCACCTCCATTTCTGATAATTACTCTACAGGTCCCACAACAGATGTAGCTAACTGTAGTAACACTGAGCCGGTAAGTTCCGTCTCTTGCCTTTCAGCTTCAGGCCTCCCTCGTCCCTTGCTAATAGGGGTAGATCCTTAGAACGCGGAATTAACCTATAGAGTGCCATTCAACGTTCGCACGCTTGAAACAGCATAATGTCAGTAAGCGGGCATCTCGCGCGCAACGCTAGAATCGATTGCACAGCATTGTGAGTGTATGACTACTGTGAGTGGAAAGCGCACATTCATGGGCGGATTTCCGGATCATTTCCCGCCTCAAGTAGCGCTCGACCCCACACTTTCTTCTTTAACTACGCGATAAGTGACATCCCAGAAGAAGTGCTCGGGAGTCCCAAAAGTTTAAAAACGAGGCTTCTGCCAGGTAATGAGTTGACTGATATACAGAACGAGTGGAAAATACTACCCTGCCAAGTCCATCTGCACAAATGCTGAAACGAATGAACGACAGGACCGGTCTGTACGGAATATTCTTTGCGCCCCTACAGCGCAAAGTGCATTTACAAGATCGGACAATATGTGGTGCTGTAGGCAGGCTGCCAGAAAATGTGAACATTTCAGCTCCAAATATTACCGTCAAAGTGTCCATGGGTACGGCGAAAACAGTCTACCAGCCTTTGTCACCTACGACGCTGAAAATAAGTTCAAATATTGGTTCCGGAGGGTTTGTAACGTGTGGATCACAAGCCTGGCCCACTCGTGCGAAAGACGTATCGCTATCATCATCAAATATAACAACATACCAATGCTTCTCGATTACGCTCAACTGCAAAACCACCATAAAAGAAGCAAGAACTAATCGACGAAAAGAGGAAGAGACCGAACTACTATGGGTAACCATGCCTATGCTCAGACATTCAACATCAGGGTACCCACACCTCGCAAACAAATAAACAAGTAACGTGTCATCAGCAAGACAGCTTCCTTACGGCATTCACTGTCCCACATAATTAAGTAAACTCTCTTCATAAAAGATGCCAAACAACATTCACGCCACTGAGCCCGATTAACTGTCATCTCACCTAACGTCTCAAGTCACCGATGGTGTGAGTCGCGAGGGTTCCAGCCCGGGAGACGAACCTGACCTGCAATGGCCAACCTCTTAGTGGACTTTATTTCTCCACACTAGGTCATCACCTGTCCACCTTGCGCCAGTCGGTCGCATCATTAACAGTGTGGCAGAAGACTGGCTGGCATCCCTAGTACGTGACCTAAGTATGTGCAAACTGAAAGACTGCACAAAGTAACTCGCCTAGCAATCACTACCAAATACCCACTTACTGACCTCATCGTTGCTGTCTTTTCGGTGACATCTGACGACAGCAATCGGAAGCGGAGATCGACGGTCAAACACTTGAAGACGGTCCACATCTCCTGCTTTGAATGGTCAAGTTTCATAGTCGTAGAGCAACACAGCTTCCACAGTCGCCTTATATACGCGCCTCACAAAGATGCCTCTCTGTCTTAGATCAGCGAATATCGTCCTAGCCTTGGAGATAGTACTTCTATTTCATTATCTACACCTGCACTAACTTTGACTCAGTTACCCGGAAGCACAAACAGGTCAATAACCTCAGCATTCAACCTACGTAACCACAGTAATCTCGCAGAAGCACTTTGCAAGTTGAGGCTGTGAAACGTATCTCACAGACTATGAAATAATGTCTGCCATTATGTGTGCGGTTTGAAAGATGTCAAATAACTTGTCGGTGACATAATAAAATCAGCCACTACATCAGGTAGGAAGTCCACATTGGCATCTTCAGTGCCACAATCATCCATCATTTTGTCTATGACAAGATCAAACAAAAATGGTGAAAGTGAAACCCTGGCGCACACTGCTCTAGATACTGGAACTGTCAGACATTTAGCCGCAAACCCTAGTGGAAACGAAGCGTCGGCAGTGTGTTCACATACTTGGTTGGTACACCCCTGCGTTTAATGACTCCAAAAGTACTGATCGACCCACTGAGTTGAACGCACCTTTATAATCGATAAATGTGGCAGTTGTTGGCCGGCGGTGCGTATAACACTGCTCCAGAATTTTGTGAAGTGTGAAACTGACCAACACATCTCTGTCCAGGAAGAAACCCTGTCTGTTCTTTCCTAATGATTGCTTCCCAGAGCTGCAGTGAGTCGATGAAGTACAATGGATGCCAGAATGTTAGTAATGACCGAGGTCAATGCTTAACTCCAATGATCTACGCAACAGCCTGACTCCATTCTGGAATATCGAGTGAACCCAGCACGGAGGGATGGTCTCCGTCGTCCACACAAGTTGAAACAACTGAGTCAATGCCTCTACTAACGCCTCTCCACCTTCTTTGAAAAGTGCCGGCACGAGATCATCTGGGCCAAGATCCCCGCCATGTTTGAGAACCGGAATGCAACTGCGGACCTCAGTTTTGGTGGTCGATATCAGACCTAACGACCAGAGTACTACACTGTATTTTGTGGCAGCAGCACAACGGAAACAGGATCCAGCAAAATTAACCTTCAACGTGTTTCGCCCAGCGCCCCAACCATTCCAGACCTATTATGGATGTGTGCCGCTTGCCTCACCGAGAGCTTCATTGAGTGATAAACGCTCTGGGTCAGAAGTATGGGTAATCTAGTGTTTCCTGAAGCAGAACGCTTCCGATTCCATTAACTCTATCCGTTTGACAAGTCTTATGCTTGGTTACCAAGCTACGTTTCAGCTTTCTATTGATATCTATCCTAAGCCTGTTACATGGATCGCGATGAAGAACGTCCCGCCTGATATCTAGCAATCCCAAGGTTTTATTGGAAATCCAATGTTCGTTTAATCCACGAACCACCGTACCGTATGCTATAGTAAGTGCTTCATAAATGGCCTAATACTTGGGTCCAGCAACTATTATGATCCTAGGGGTGAGAACTGCTGAGCTTGTAATCTAGGTTAATCTGGCACGTGTGCTTTACCACTGGTGTGGTCAGTTTCTCAACAGTCAGCCGCTGTTGTCATCGATCAACGAAAGAACAAAACGATAACGTACTAACGCATGATCTGAATACGAATGTGCTCTAAAATAAGAACGACAGTTCTGAATGGAACCACGCCATCTACAACTAACAGCTATTCGGAGTAAGGCGTCAGGTGTAACAATGACGCTCACGATGTTTAGAACTAATACTTGCTAAAAATAGCTTCTGCTCGACGCACACCAAGGCGGCCGATCTAGGCGTTCATATCTCCAACCAGAACTACATCAGAACCATGTCGACCGAAGAGCCAGATCCGAGTAAAATACATCCTTGACACCGACGTCACTGTAATCCAGAGCAGTGTCATCATGATTACCCATACGTGTTGTGCGGGCTAAAAGTGAGGGTTTGAAACTTAAATGGGGCAGGACGGCGGGGGAGGGGTCAGCAGTAGCATGTTTTCGCCTATCCACCCTGCTGTATGCAGCAGATAGGGCGACCCGGTTTATACTGCGAGACGGCCGATGCAGTATGAAATTAACAGTGTTGTGAATATTCATGGTTGTATGTTGGCTGAGATACTGATAAGACGCCCAGACCGAGACCGAAAGATTAAGGTTTACAGCCAAAGTTTTTGGTGCAAAAGCCCGAACTGCAAGGCAGTGGGTGGTGTACTAGAGACAGTACTTTTCCGGGGGGGGGGGAAATGCTAACCTTCTTTCAACTTGGGGGACCAGAAGATCGTGATTCAACAGACCTCTACCAATTGGCCTGCTTGTGAATGTGACCATCGTGCCATCCAGTTTAGTTCAACATGTCGCCACGATGCACAAACGGTCACACCGCGTCAAGATCCAGTTTCTTTGTGCACGCAAGCTCGCAATGACCCAACACCCCTAATCTCGTCAACTAACCTGTATCACATGGGCAGATTGCATCAGCAACAATACATTCCGTCAACACGTACTTGGAAAACGTGCAAGTTCGTTTTCGATAACCAGTGTAATAAAGTAGTCTACACTGGCTGGGCTGCATTCGGAATGCCAACGGTCTGTTGCCCCACGCATTGCTCGGCATGGCAGTACGATAATACTTTGGTGTTAAGAGGCGTCGCACAAAATTCAAAATCCGAGAGGCACATGCTTCCGAAAACCTCTCACAATTGTTAGCATGTTGTGATCAGAAACCAAGAACAGCATCCAACCGACCTTCATCTGCTGAGCGAGACGACCATTATAAACATTCCGATTGTTTGTCAGTACTGTTCAATCTGTTTTACTTGCTTCAGCAGGCCAACGAGAGTGTCACTAAATGCATTCTGAGCACCACCCGAACAACAGTCCATTCGAGCGTACCCCCATGCAAAAAAACTCACCCGATTTACGTCGACGTCTTACTCGACTGTACTCGTCTGACACCACAAAAAGGGTTATTCACTAAAATCCAGTCGAGCGAGCATTGCTCCACTTCAGAACTTTGCGATTCGTACTCCAGCGTGGAAGGAAAAATCAGTTTTGGTGTCACTAGGAACAGCAGGCGAGAAGCGCTTGGATCGACATTCATTCAGGGAAGTGGACAGCGGCGCTAGAGTAACGCATATGCTTCTCAGACAGGGCATATATCGGGCTGCAAGCTTGTGAAAGTGCCCGCCGGCCTACTCGTCTGCGAGAGAAAACACTAATAGTGTCAATTACAACCAGCTGTTTTGATTTCCAAAATAACCATAAGAGAACTATCGGAGTGCTAAAAAATAGGAGGGAAAACAAAGCAGAGAATGGAGGAAAGTGGTTTAACATCACTGCTCAGAGAACAACTCCGAATAGTCCTAATGCTAGCGGTGCAGAATGGATTGATTCAACACCGCTGAGCACCTTTTGACTGTTAACCGCAACCTTGACATGGAAATCGGTAGCGAGATAGATCGACTTGACTGATAAAACAAGCGCAGACAAGAGTGAGTTACGGAAGGTGAGATGCGTTCTATACCGTGGCATGCCGTACGCTGATAGCGAGCGAAACCCTCTCGTGTTAGTAAAATCACGTGGCCTTCCAGATGGTTTTATACATGATCATCCTTAGGCAGCCACGAACAATTATCAGACATTACACAGAAGCGACCAAACTAAACACACAATAAAGTGCTAATATATTGGACTTGGTTGTTTAGCTGTCAACTATTTTGCATATAGGCCGTTTTTGCGTTTTGATAAACGCGGACATCATACCATAAGGTAACTTAGACCGATAATGAAACAGCAGATGTAGTCAGAATTCAAACGCAGAAATCCGCGAGATCCTCTCAGTGATCATTAACCTAGACAACACAGATGGGATTAAATGTGCCCACCGCATACCTTGATAATAATTGACACCTTACAAGCGTGACGTGGGGTGCTAGGGTCGTTGCAACCTAAATAACGACAACACTGTAATTGGATAACTTTTATTTCAATAATACTGCTTCATGCTCTCCACAGAGCGTCACTCGCAAGAAGTCAACAGACATGTCAGTGATCACGGCTTACTAGATGTAGAGATTGTGTAGACTACGGCGACCACAAACAAGGTTTGTTCATTCGACAGCACAAAACAGAATACGCCCGAACAGCAGGATTATCGATATTGGACGTCCGGTCACACAGAGTACCACCGACCAGCTGAAGCCTGGACAACGGAGCACCAGAGGTAGCTGTTGTTAGAATCCGTGTGAGGAAATTTAATTGACGTCCACACGCTGGAACTCAACACGCGATAGCATTTCTCTGGGCTTAGTAAAATAATATCAGAAGGATACCCCCAGAATGGTTGTAAATTACTGTATAAATGGGTGTCAACACCGATTAATCCGTACGGCTGACACTAACTCAAATACCACATAAAACCTAGTGGTATACTGTCACACAGATGGATGCTGTTCGGTAGCACAAATCTAGACAGGAGCGTCAGAGATGACGAGGCTATAAACGCATGTGAAATACTCCCAGCCAACGATTCGTTTCATATGATCAACGTACGACGGACAATTGTCGCTGAACATGAGCATGCCGAAAATAATCGTCAGGTTCTTTTAAAAAGCAACAAAGTCGTCAGACCTAGTAGTACAATTTATCCATGACCATCAACTTGACAAAGTTAATTCTGTTGGATAACGATAGCCGGTACTATGCTCAAACGAGTAATCAAAAACTAGTACAGGCTGAAGTGCCCGTTCAAAAACCTGCCGATCATGTAATCTCAAATAAGTAGGACGAAACAGTCGTTCAAACCAATAAGCAGTTACTTGAAAATAATGCCAACTAGTCGTCGGTCAACATTTAAGCATAATGGTTGAGTCGAAGTTTCTGATGACGAGAAGCATTATCAGAACGACTGAACAGAAGTGAACGCAAAAGCAACACCACATCGGAAAAAAGACACTACAGGACCGGTGGCCACTATGCAGAGTAGAAACTTCATTCACACAAAATTTACCACAGTAATTTTACTGAGGATGTCTGCCTGACAGCAACAAGGATAAATCCGAAATTTCACCCCAAGGTATTTCACTTCGGCAATGAAAGCGAGAAGGTTGTTTGGCCACTACCAAGCTAGAACAGGGAGCGCCAGCGAAACTGCGCTTAGGGATGATACGGAACCTGAAACAGAAGTCAACCGTCCCCCTGAGAGCAATAAAGTTAAACCTAGTAAATTGCGACGAGATGCTCAACTGTGTAGTATTTAACACACCGGTAAAACATCGGATTATCATATAGGGACGTCATACGAGCGGATGCTGAGATTATGCGTGAAATCTCACTGAAGCTTGAAATAATGAAACAGCTGGGCTAACGCTTCAAACGAATATCGTTCGAAAAAAATGACATCTCGGCAAACCTACATCCAGCCCGAAGTGAAAATAAACAAAAGCAACCAAATCGAAGCAGCATGCCCTTCTCAAAGCGTATGATGTATTTCTAACCAGTAAGTTTACTAACTAATTTACATCAGTCATCCTTGTAGATACACCAAATTCAATCAAAATCCACCCACAATTGATTCGGCGAACAAACAACCCAGGACAGCCTGATTTTCACGCTAACTCTGCATTCTGAATCAGTCACTGATAAAATAAAACTCCGCCAACATATACGGGACTCCATCAATGAAGGCAAATAGGCGTATCAATACAACCGCAAATTCCAAATCTGCTTCTGGTGAAAGGCTTCAGGAATAGTTAGCTCGGTGTTCAGAATTTTTTGATTTAGGAAGAAGCGACACATACTTGCAACGAGTTCGGTGAGATAAAAGGCCTCTCACGAATCTAATACAATTTACCTAGTGAGACTGTGATGGCAGGTTTCCTCCACTTGCGACTAATCCAACGAAATTCTGGTAAGCACTGGGCTGTAACGACTGCTGATTCATATGCTGGTTTGCTACAAGTTGTTGCGCCTGAAGCAGCTGATGATGAGCTGCGCCATATTGCTGAAGGAGATGAGAAGGTTGGCAACCTGCGTGGGGAAATTGTGAAGCGGACAACGATACACTGACAAGCCCGGGGTCCAGATTAGGTTGATGATGGCCAATATTAACTCCAGCGGCATGTTGCGGATTAGGTTGATTGACTAGAGGAAGAAGACCAGCCTGTACAGATGTATTGATCGCATTTGGTGCTGTAAGTACGGAAGGAGCAGTGTGGTAGAAACTGTTGGGAGGTGGCTGACGCGTAGTAAATATCATCGGTGCGTAAGACGGAACTTGTATGTGATGGTGATCCTGAAAATGGCCAGAATGAGTTTGAAAAACGGGTTGATGGTGATTCTGTTGTGGTGTTGACGAAGGAGGCGCTTGCTCCAGTTGAACTGCGGGCACTGGTAATTGGGTGGGTTGTACATGCAACATGGCATGTGTTGGATAGATGGGTTGCCCGGACGTCTGCGACATGGGCATGTTTCCAACCATCAGAGGAGAATTGCCGGCACCAGGAACAAAATGTAGGCCAACTTGTGGATGACCAGCGAGCCAAAGTGGAATTGTACCACCAGGCTGAGACAACTGATAAACAGGGGATTGAAAAGTAGACATGGACAGGTTTTGAGGTGTCCCATATGCCGAAGAATGTGGGGTACCGGAAGATTCGTTTGACCGCTGGCGAGTAAGACAGACGGAAGAAGATGGAACTGAAAAGCGGCCACCGTTGTTTGGACCTGCAACGAGTGGGGGCTGTGGATTGACAATTTGTGGCATCGTGATACCAGGCTGTTGGGCATGTGGAAGCAAAAGACCAGGCGTCGAATTAAGTGCGGTCGGCAAACCCTGTTGAGGCAGATATGGTGGCAGCGAACCTCCTCGCATATGCGTAACTAAGTTATTAGCGGCTGAGGCCTGGATAGCACCTGATAGCATATGTGACATTTGGTCAGAGTGAGTTCCGTACGACACTGGTGCAGGTGCATAAATTTGTGGCTGTTGTGTGGCCACAAAAGCTGTCAGAGCTGGGATAGACAACTGACCCGAATGATTGGCGTTAACAACTGGGTGAATAACCTGTGAGGAATTTAGTGAAAGTCCGGCCAATGCTGACTGCAACTGGGGTTGCAAATGTACTGAACTCGACAAGTTCGCGTACTGTAAACTCATTGGTTGGAATTCAGGGGCATTAGGGTCCAGCTTTGATTTCTTCAACTTGCTTTCAGTGACTGCAAAGGATGCACTGATTGCTGGAGGGGCGCTGGGAGATTCCGGTACAGTAGACACAACCGGAGTTTGCACATCAACAACCTCATCAACAGACGCCTTTTCGGAAGATATCTGATCTGTTGATTTGTTTACCGATGCGGCCGGATAAACGCCATCTACCTTAAGGGTTTCAGACACTTTCACGTTATCAGGATGAGAGTCTTGAGATGAACTTGATTCTGCAGCAGTTAAGCTCGCAGTATGAACAGAAACGTGAGCCATCTGCCTCGAAACATTTGTGAGCGAATCACCTCGACTGCCACTAGAAACCTCGTTAACTGTTCGTAGACTACGACTAGGAACGCGACTCGTAGCTGAAGGATCTTTCTGAACGCGCGCAACGGCACTGAACGCCACCTCCTCATCTTCACAGCTATCTTCAATGCTCGCATGCGGAGAATGGTTATCCTCTATATAACGAGCAATCTTTGTGCACCAGGCCTCCGTTTCTGGAAAATTGGGCGCACTCCTGTCTATCGGCGTCCTAAAAGCTCATGAGCAGAAAAAAATGTAGCTTACGTGTACTCTGATAAATCCGGATTATAGGTTGTTGACACCGAAAACAACTCTTTGTTCGTTTTGAACATCTCCTCAGCTGGAAATCCACCTTGATTGAGATCACAGTCATGAATTACTTCCGAAGAGGCAAAGAAAGGGACTAGCTCCTTATCCGTAGAAGTAGCGGAAGTAAATTCACAATCGTTGACGGACTCCCCGTCAGCCTGGGTATCTCCTGGACGAGTTAATTTGCCTGAAAAGACTTACCCATCAAACAATCCGAAAACTTTATGTCCGGTATGCGCACCATTTTCCAGTTCGAGAGTGAAACAGTATGCTTGACAACATTAATCTGTCCGTTCTTATTTTTTTGCGGACTGTAGGCGAACACTAAGCCGAGATCTCCCTAAGGATGATGAGGCTCAGGAATACTCATGACTCACTGAAGGCGATATAGCCTTCACAACACCAAGCAGTTTATTATTTTCAGTTGTTGTGACCTCGCCAATATTACCCTACGAATCAAGTCGAACAAAAGTCGGACGTACAATAACGTGTCGAGCGAGCATGTAGGTAAGCTCCGTGTTGCTATATAGGCCCAAACCATCTTCTTGTTGAGTAGGCAGATGCTAAAAGCCAATCCAAATTACACGACGTAAAGAAACTACATGGACTGCTTTCGGGAAATTGGCGGAATTAACCGGTAGACGCTGACCACGGGAACTGTGAACAAAATAAATCCGCTTAAACAATAAAAACTTACCGTGGAACGGTTTTGACTTTACCTCTCTGCACAGACATGTCTAACACAGTTATCCTGACAAGGATTGCTAGTGAGGGCACCGGGCCGAGGCACCTTAGGACGCTATTCGGAGATAGGATGTTTACCACTTTAGTTAACTTAAACAAACAAAATTACAACAGTGTATAGTACGTTCTCTTGAATGGATAAGTAAGGAGTGACAGCAAATTTAATATTATCGGATATTTCAGTTGATCTTTTTCTGTTACAATCGTTGCCAGTACTCCGGAAATCCCCGTTGATTAACATCGTCATAAATCTTGGTCTCAATTTTAAATCCAGGAGTTGATGAAGGCATATGCAGGCTGATGTCCTGACGTTTGATTAGCTTGATCCGGAGATTGACCAGACCGTGGTTTATTGATGTAGTACATCTGAGCGTTGATTTTAGGGATGATAACAAAGAAACGTAAACCATCGCTGCGTCGAAGCAAAAAACAAACATTCCCACTCCAAACCAGTACGAAATAAAAAACGGGTTATCCCAACATGTATCTAGCTCAATCCCTAATACCTCTATGCTTGAAGCCTCTTTGATTTTCTGGGATACTTCACCCCATGAACCGACTATCCGGTTGAACCAAATTAAAACGAGTAGTCAACAGTGAACTCGATTCCTCAGTTATGATACGTAAACCATCGCTGCGTCGAAGCAAAAAACAAACATTCCCACTCCAAACCAGTACGAAATAAAAAACGGGTTATCCCAACATGTATCTAGCTCAAGCCCTAATACCTCTATGCTTGAAGCCTCTTTGATTTTCTGGGATACTTCACCCCATGAACCGACTATCCAGTTGAACCAAATTAAAACGAGTAGACAACAGTGAACTCGATTCCTCAGTTATGATACTGACCCTTAGAGCCTCAGTGCAGTCCCGTTGCTAACAACAAGCCAGATGGCTTAGGCCAACGTGGTGGGCAATTCTGTACATTGCAATATGATCCATTCTTGATCAACTTCGTTCAAACGGGAATAGGCCGGGCACCCTCAAATGGGCTTGGTAGCTTAGATCCTCTACAAACGCCATGCGTGTGGCGAGGTTCCATACCCTTTCGTAGGCGCCATATATTTCTTGAGATATGTCCATCAAACTTAAACACAGTATTTTAGCTTAGGGCGAACCATGCACAAGTTTTTCAAAACTGGCTCGGCAAGACATGTCAATTTTCGGGGATTTCAGTCGACAAATGTCTGCCACGCCTCAGTCACGGCCGCCGCACACTAAACAGATTAAGTACGTGTACTAGGGACTAAAATGATCAAACTTATCGTCTGTTCATGAACCAGCAATTCGATTTCCTGTCCTTATGCGCTCTCTACCAGTTTTGTGTCGTCTGCATTTATGTACAGTGTAGTGAACAGGCCTTCCGTCGTTATTCGGGTGCACTAGGAAAGGAGGAGGGGCTTTTCGGTAAGCCACTTAATGGGAAAATTTTCATCAGACTCTACTCCCAGCAGTCCCATCACAAACGAGCTCCCGACCGAAAGTGTCTGGAGTCACCCACTGACCGTAGGTCATACTCTGCTTCCCTTAATTCCAACTAAATGGCCCGAGGTTGGCAGAATCAAAGGCTACGTGGAAATCCAGTCATATAAATCGTTCCTCTTCTAACCAGCTATAGCGTGTAAACGTCTAAAACGTCCGTAGATTGGTAAGACGGGGTTTAGCCTCTTGGGAATACGTCTTGGAAAGTCATAAAGATTTCTGCAGACAGAGGATTCGTTGGAGCCTTCCATGTAATTTATGTTCGTGCACCTTGTTGACGAGGCTAACAAGCTCACTGGTCAGCAGTTTCCCACAAACAATCTGTTACTACCCGTAAAAAAATTATGTTAGCTTCTTTCCAGTCCTTCATGACTACAGCTATATCCAATGTGAGGTTAAAAATGATGGCAAAAGGTAACGTCAGAATTTTGGCCAAGGGTTTAAAATGCCCGGGTGAATGCTCTCTGGTACTACTGACGTCATACTATTTAACAAGAGTATTACTCGCTCAACTGCATGGGACGTGACGTCCCCATTCGGCTCAATCGCCACCAGGAAGTTGGATAAGCCCTTTGAGCGGTAAACACACTGAATCTACGACAAAAACGCGTCTGCTACGCCCCTGTCAGCTAATTTGATATCTCCAGCGTAAGTAGGTGTGTTCGGTGACCCTGCCTGGGCATGACTACACAGCCACTCAGAGCTCTCTTTGTAGTTATGTGCCGGATCAAACGCATGTGCCAGGTGAACACTGCTTACTATCTCAGTCTCTTCTTTTAGGACCGTTCCGCATATCATGGAAATTGGGGCTGCGTTCGCCGAGTATATGCTTTCCAAGCCATATGCTTAGGCTGGAATGCCCCTACGACCCAGGGGCTGAACCATGGCTCCGGTGGTCTTCCCCTGACTCGATCTTGGAGAAACGTTTTTTTCTGTTAGAATATGGATGTTTTCAATGTAGTTTGCCAACAATGTATTGCGTCCTTCGTCGAATTCGGTCAGTTCGAGGTCTTTCTATCAGCTTCTTTTATCACTTTCTCATGGAAAACTCTGTGAAGAAGTCGCATCTTGTGTGGCGGCTAATCGGACATAGCACCTACATCAGCGAGATGAATCCTTATGCGATCGCTCTTTCCGTGCGGTATTGTCGACGATATGCCTGTTATGTTGCTTCGACGAGGAGTTATGATTAAGTTAAGTGTTGAGGGTATCCTATTAAGCCAGAGTCTTTTAGACAAATTAGTATGCGGTGTTCAGATGACCTCGCCGAAGGGTTAAATAGGTCGTTACAGATGCTTCTGCTTGTTTAATTTTCCACTAGTTCAGCAGTTAGCACATGGATTCGAAGTTGGTGGCCGAAATCTCCCAGGTCTCCACAGTTTTACTGCATCGTGGATGCATGTTCGCCTTTTGGCAAGGCATAGAAAGTCGGGTGATCGAGGTTATTCAACACTTTGTACGCCAGTACGGTGTAACCGCTTATTTGTTGAGGTTAAGCAAATTCATGTCCCCAAGCCACTGTGATAACTCGGACACTCGAAACATGTTCATTTAGCAGTAAAGCGTATTTCCACGAGTCACTCTAACGTGCCTGAAGGTTTATGACTTGCAGGGAGAGTACTAGCGTAAAATGAACGAGTGCAAGTTTTTCTGGTGGTGATTAGTGAAGCTACGCGGAATATATTTGGATACGTCAAGTTGGATGCATCATTCACGCTCGATTACAACCTCACTGGTCCCTGGAAGTTTTGGCCTAAAAAGAAGTTGCGACTTATGTCCATCTCATATCAAAAAAGTGTACTATTCATTAAGAATCCTAAATTATTGTTTACCTTGCAGCTCATGACTGCAGTCGGCGGACAACCTTAAATCCCGGGAGATGCAATGACCCCAGTCGTCCGCTCAAGATAACGAAAGGCTTGTAGTGATTAGATTAATAGTACTTTTGATATTCAGTTGTGATAGTCAATTTTTGATGTTCAATTCCCAGAAAATTCCGATGTCAAACCAGCTGTTCTTTTAGTCAGGCTGCGAATTTGTAAGTTCCGTCCCAAAAGCAAGAAGCGCGTTTCGCTCCAAGGGAGAATCTCTTTTCGTCGGAGAAATCTCGAGCATCAACGTTAGTCATCAACTGTCAGATAAGTGAGCATTGACTCGCGTACACATGGCAAGCTACATTCAAGTATAGTCAATAAGCAATAAACAAAACAGTACGCACGTTGTTAATGATAGAGTGGGACGTGTTACCCATGTTTACACCATACCGTAGGTAGAAACAACCACGTGATAACGTCAGGTGCAATCACTTTTAGGAGTGACATTTCGTCGACCGTTTTCTACCCGAAATACTGACAGGAAACAGGCTGAACATATAATTCAGATATATAACTAACCCACAAACGTGGTGGCATAGCTTTCATTAGAACTTACTTTGATATTTAGTGTAAATGCAATGTAAACGCAATGTGGTCGGAAATTACAAATTCATTTATATCTCCCAAACCACGCGAAATTGAGCGTTTCCGCAAGATGGAAATATGTATTCCACCATGAAAATTCCGATGGAAGCATTTTCAGACGCAAAATCGACTACGAAAGCCAACATGATGCTTTTATCGAAAAAAGGCGAAACACTCTTCTCAACGAAAGTGCGAAACATGAACCATTTTTAGGCATAACCGACTTTTCACACCGCAAGCACAACTATTACACTTGGTAAAATCTATATATTTGTCCCGTAATATGCATTTTAATATTTCATGAAAAATTTGAAAGAATCTCTTCTCGCGCATAATGGCCGTTTCCAACTCGTTTCGGCCTTCGAAACACCAGACCGACTAACTACACAATTGCCTGCTCAGGCAGTGGTAATTAACCCTCTTTCCTAGTCTCCTCTTTTCAAGGCAGAATTTTCCGACGTCGTGACCTCGTATGGGGAAAATAAATTCCGTCAATTGTTTTACAAGATAATGAATTGTTACCATATTACACCTACTCGATGAGTATACGTACGACACAATAGAGAGGTTTTTATCAGTCGCCCTATACTTCTCAATATACACGTCCGCGACTAGATGCTAGAACCCCCACAATCCTTTTGATGATTAGTGTGCATCTCAGCAGTTCATAAGTAGACCAACTATCTTTCGGCAACCCTGATTCAAGGGATTACTGGAGACAGCTCGGGCAGCGGTTATTGTTACACAATGAACAAGTCCGGACAAGACAACGGAAACCGCCGATCAAGGATTGAAGTGCAAGATGTCCTCGGATTTTTCAACCCAAAACATGGTCTTACAGGTATCGAAGTGTCTACAGTAGAGGTTGTAACTTTGGAACACCGTTTGGACGAACTTACCCCAGGCTGTTCATAAAATTGTCAACCTAGTAACCCACTCGGTGAAAAATGACTGGTGCTGGAGCCGTGAACATTTTAGCAATCGATGCGAAGAACGCGTCAAACCTTACATCCACATACCGCCAGGGCAATTTAGCCTTAGAACTCGATCTCTAACGGTAGGCATGTCCCTCGATGCCCTTCTTATCACCTCAATTTTGTGCGTGATAAAGTAAGTAAAACCACATCCTCAGTTGATGTTGGTGCTCAATTTAGCTTCATCCGTTCTACGGAGAGGGAGTTTCTAACTCGCTAAAGCTCAAGTCTACGTGCTGCCAATCGTATTTATATAGTCACTCAGGGGCAGTTTCTGTTGCCCCTGCTCCAATTGGCATTTCACCAAAGGTACTTTCAGCAAAACCGGTTTCGAGTTTCCCCGGCGTTTTGGCATTCTTGTCAATAACAGAAACCGTTTGCTAGTAAACTTCGACACTAAGCTAAGCATACCGGGTGCGTACGCAACGCTTGTGGCTGGACCATCCATATGCATTAAACATGTAGCTCCTAGGTAATTTGTAGGCCCCTAAGTGTGTTTCCATAATTAGTTCGCGCATCAAACGACATTCTGTCATCGACCTCTAATATCCTGCATCACATCCGCACTAACAATCTTCTCGTATTGGCGCGATCCTTCCGGTTGATTCCTGACAAACTGACATTCGGTAGGACTGACTTCGAACACAAGCCCGAACTGACAACATAACGCCCTATTCGAATGTTTAGTGGCACCGTCGTCAAACATAGCCTGAAAATGTCGAGCGACTGTTGGTCCTACATTGATTACCGCAGACTCAACAAAGCAACCGTCCCTGGTAAATACCCACTCTTGCACACGTAAGATTTAACCACCTGCTTATACGGGAAACCGTTTTCAACAAGATAGACTTGGTGCGCGTATATCATCGGTGTTCGGTGGCCAAAGACGAATTACCCAACACCGCGGTTAATGTTCCTTCTAATCTTTTTACTTCCTTCGGAGGACATTTGGTTTCGGCAACGCAGCCCAAACAGTCCAATGCACCATTCATGAAGTTACACGTGGTTGCCATCGTTACTTTAGTTCTCCTGTTTAACCCGATCGCCAGCGCATTGATCTCAACTGTAGGCGACGCTTAAGACGCTGTTGTTGGTGCCGTTTTGTAATAGTTTGTTGTCAGTCATTGGCAGTAACTTACTTTGTTCTCCGAATGCTTACTAACCACAAAATCTTGCCCCAGCATTTCTAATAGAGAGGGTCTAGACATCTGTTCCTTTCATCATCCGAAGGACTGCAGGAAGTCGATGGTTTACACGTATCTCAACCGGTAAATCAACACTAGACGCTTCATTTGATAAAAACTGCCAAATGGGAGCTAGATTCCTGTACCATACCCCTCAGCTTACGGTCTGATATACGAGGTCCGAGTTACCAAACACGCCGTGGCGGACTCTGTTACATGCGTCTCTAACCCAAGCCCATCTAATGGCAACGGCATTCATTTGGCAGCCATGGTCGCTGCAAAGATTTCTGATGCGGATATTCAATACCTTGGTAAAAACAACTCTCGTGTAATTCGGCCTGTACCTTGACTTCTTTACAAGAAGTGATCCTCTGCAACACATCCAAGCGCACGCCGCACCATGTAGTGTTTGCATTTTTACGCTGCACATTACTCGAAGCACTGTTCAGTTTGTCTCGCCGGAGCATACGCATTGCCGTTGAACTTGCAACTGAACTATTCTTAAACCATGGCCTCCGAAACTCGATCAGGTCATGGTTTTCAGTGCCAACGTTTCAGATTCCACTGCTATTAGGTAAGTCCTCTTGTTATGTTTTATATGACGGACACTTTTCACTACGTACACCTGGAACTTGTTGGTTCTCTGACGACCCCAACGGACCTGATTCGCCTATAAACTTCCGATGACTGCTCGGTCTAGGGTTATGCAGCTTTTTAATTGCACTTCGGCAACCGTAGCCGGCGCCATCCTTGGACAATGAATTGCACAACTTGGTTGGTCATCAGTTGTGACCACAGATCATGAATCATATTTTTGATGAAGTTTCACGGCCAGTATAAATACTCTAAGAAGCAAGCGTACTTGCATTGCGGCTTACCACACTGTGTCGGGTGGGGTG
>LOND01000714.1:18409-32570 GCA_014220965.1 Paragonimus kellicotti | reverse complement strand
AAGTCTTAACCAAACTCACATTTCTTCGACAATCTTTTTACATCCCAACATATATTGTTGTCCCGCCGTATTCTGCTACTTGAGATGATTGTTTCTTTATTAGTAAAGGATTTCCTATGTGTTGCACAATTAAGACCAATTACTCTATCTTTTCTTCAATGTTTTATCGTTTCCTTTATGGATTGTACTTGCTGTTTGTTACTTTTCAACATACCAGTGACAATTTTCCGTTGAGTGCAAACTGGACATCAGTTTTTGGGCGTCCTGTGATACTCTTGTCAGCCTGTAGAGCCACCTTCCGATTCCGGTTGGTCCACTAAACTGCTGTCTCGTCCAATTCCGTTTTAATGGTGTGCCGGCTAAATTGTCATTAGTACACCGTTCATCTGCTGCTATTTTCGACCTGATTCTTGCACTGTTTTGGACGACATAGGTTACAATTCTAGTGGTCGTTTAACAATTATCAACATTCTGTCTGCTGATTCTAAATATTCGGATTTTTCAAGAACATCAAAATGAAGTCCGATTCACTGTATCTCACGTTGCCTTTCTGCTTACTACAGTGGTAAACTATTCTATTTTCCGTAATCTCCTGTCTTCACGCTTGCTAATTCCACGTGGTCCTATAGACTACGTGTTACCGATCGATTCTGATTCCTTAGTGGGAACCTTATCATGTTTATTGATGGCATATCTACAAATTAGTAGAAAGAAAATAACCGGTGGAATGTCCCAGTATTGCCGCTGACTTAGAAATAGCTTTTATTTGCACCTGAGACGGTGAACCGTCAACACTCTGATATCAAAATGCCACTCCTTATTCAGTAAGTTCATCGTACATATAAGCAGTCATTCGACAGTATTCGTGTACTTTGCAGAAGATAGGTGGTCCGTTCAGTCCCCATGGATAGTGAAGTCTTACACTCGTTTACTGCATGACGTAACCTAACGCTGCTTGGTCTAGCCACAGCATAACAAAGGCTTAAGTTCATCGCCAGTGTAAACCGCCTCATGGCTCTGGATAATGTGTCCTTGGAAAAAACTACTTGGATCCCCAACTATTACTTGACACATATGGAGTGTTCTTCTCTGCCTCACATACCCACATGCATGAACACAGCAGAATGAGCCAAAAGAATATATTGAAACATCAAACAGTGCGTTTCAGGTGGTTTGATTACATAATCTGTACAATGCTCTTTAAACGTAATATTAGATATTTCCTGCTACTGATATGGAACCGCATTCAGTGCTGCATTCAATATATCCTTTCGATCGATGTAAGTGTGAGAAGGTAAACCTTTTTAGTCGATGCAGTGCTTCATGTAATAACACTGAAGTTCCTGGGAAGTGACTTGTCGTTTGGACATGTCACCCTTTGCGTTTAATATATATATATATATATATATATATATATATATATATATACGTATTATTTAAATTGATCGCTCTAGGTAGGCTGAAGTCAACTTAACGCACACGATTCTGGTAGAGATATCCGATGACACACCTGTTGGACGGTTTGTGGACAATGCTACTGATCCTTTTTCCTTTATATTGTCGTAATAAACATGGTATAGAAAAGACATGAGAACTCTTCAACAAGCATGGCTTGAGTTGTCAACGTTGATGACATAGGACTGTCTGAATTGTGATACAATATGCAAGCAGTGTGTTTCATCATACGTCAAAAAAGAATTTTACTGTTGAACATTTTGGACAATTATTACACTCTCAGTTTTTCACATCATTTTTCATACACTGCAAACAAGTGTTGACTTGTGACGCATCAAATCTACCTAACGTCTCTGAGAGTCGTGTATTTCCAACTTTAATGAACTGATTTATATCATCGGCGAGGAAAACCCACTTCGGATATTCATCCACTAAGTGATACTCTGTTACTTGACGCACGAAAACTGTCACAGACACAACGTATGGTCATACGAGGGTGCGTTCGCATGGTAGCTTTGATACTACATAGCTTGAGGCTCAGTAATGCGGTTGAACATTCCTGCTGAAATTCTTTGAAAAGTGTTTTAGTGATTAGTGGAATGGTTTATAATTGTGATGTATCCATACTGAACATTTAGCAGGTTGACAAATGTCTACTCGATTTGCAAACATGTCCTCGCAAGGTCAATTCGACTTCAGCAAATCAATATAAACTTAACTACTGCACTCTTGGTAAAAAGTTTACAATGTGGTTTCCAACGTTCGGCCTACAAAAATTGCACATGTATTTTGTCAAGGTCAGCCAGCACCGGCTAGCCGGTTCGGACCTGCCAGGATAATTCGCTTGGCTGGTGCTGTGAGTTCACTGCACTTTTAGGCAGGAGCACTCACTTTTTGTGTCTATCGACTGAGTTGCGTTTTCTCAATGCAGATGATTCTACGAAGTATCCAGTCTCACATGAAAGCGCCGTATTGTTCACCTGACCATAGTACTATAAAAGACTGGACAGAAGAAACAATGTAATCAGTAAGAATTCGCTCATTTATAAGGGTTGCGTTTATTGTATGTTATGCATGAACGACTCATCCTGACTAAACATTCAGCTATATTCGTTTGTAAATAATACTCACATTGAACGACAGTCTCGCAAGAGCACACAGCAAGTGTTCCCATAGATTGACCCCATAGCTTAATATATATAGCGTGGTGTGATACAGAGATACGTCGTTTAAACTGGAACAAATAACCTTGTTTTATCAATCTATCGAAAGTAACATGATCTTCACAAATGTGTTCCTTCACAAACTCGACCAACCTTTGAAAACTGTACCTAGACTTAGCATGACTCACCGATTCAGTGATAGTCTGTTGAAGCCGTAACAACAAATCAGTGGTTTAACTCGTTGGCATCATTCACTCGATGTCCTGGTATGCCCAAGCTAGAACACCATACGTGAGCCTGTTTTAACAGCACCATCAGTCAGCGAATTTAAGCGCATACTTGAAACGCGCACTCGAGAGGCCCCAATGAAACTTGGGATAGCTTGACCACTGAGAAGTTTTTCGCTGACTTAAACTGTCTTCAAGATTTTACAAAAAGTCTTAGTGAGTCACCTGCTAGTATTTTTGAGTGCAGAAAGTTGTTTGTATTGTACGTGCTTCAAAGTGGTTGGGTATCTGTTAACTGCGGTATAAAAGCACTAATTTTCATTCTTGTGGTGTCCAACTACTTCCCGCCAGTTTTGCATCAGATACAAAACTTCATTTCGATGGCTGTCTACAACCACTTCTCCTGTGTAATTGTCTCATTGAACATATATCTGGAATCACCTTTCCCCGGCAAGCCGTCAGTTGAATTAGATACACGTTCCTCCTTGGACAAACCCTGATGAGTTCCATTGAGTTAGTTTAACTTCTCCAATGATATGCAACCCCATTATTCACCGACTGAATAAAAAAAACCAACGTTGTGACACCAGTATGTTATCCAGAGAGGTCTTCCACGTTGTAACATCGATCTTACATCGGATAAGTTTCGATTTCGAACAGGAATATCTGGATGAGAGTGATCCAGACGGATATCCGAACGTTCAGTGAGCTGCGTGTGCATGGCCGTATCATAGGTCGCGTTGACCTGATTATATGGCACTGTGAAGAGTTTAACTGTAAATGGGCCAGCTGGCTTTGATTGTTAGATTATCAACGTAATCATAGCACATCGTCAGCGATAAGGCATCAAGTACGTTAGGCTCATTCACATTTTCTTAATATCTATGTGTGCACTTTTTGCGTATCAATCAGATATCTCCGTCGTTTGATAAGTCATCCGCTCTCCTTTTAGAGAAACTGGATTATGGTAACCTTCTACATTTCCGATTCTTCAGTTTTGCTTACACACTGTATTCTGATAGTTTGGCCACACTTCGAAGCCTTGTTTTTCTTCACAACCCAGTCCAGAGCACATTGATACATACTCTTATGCTGAAAGTTTCCTCGATGTGTATTTCTGATGTCTTACGTCGAAGCATAGAACGGGCAGGTGGAGTCACACAATTTCTTGCTTCCAGGAGTTATTTAATGCCATTCTCATACTAGCCTATCACGTGGCTATCCAGCTTTGGTAGATTGGACTATAATGATCTGCACTCATGCTTCCCGGCCTAACTCCTTCGAATTTAGATTGTATTCAATGTGAGTAAGGGAAGAACTGTTAGTGGTACAATGCAGGCCAGTTGTGATGACGGTTATGCTGAGGCGTGCTTTAGCTTCGGTCGCCATGACAGACTAATCCGAATGGAATGCCTGCAACGCTATGTGTGTCTGTCAAGCATGAACATTATTCAACGACAACACGACTGCCATTGCTAAGCAATCTCGCGTAAACCCGTAACGCTACATCAATAAGAAGGTTCACTTTTCTCTCTCTGTCTTCTCTGCTTCATGGAACTGATCCTCATCTTATCCATGCCAAGAGTCGTGGATGTTGCAACCATTCCATTGCACTCCATTTGGGAAGCTCGCTGCTCCGTTGATTTCATTGTTAGCAGCTCCTCCAAATGACTGTGTGATTCCGTGGACTTTTTTCAGTTGGTCATTCTATTAGGTCGCACCATCTTTCCAGCTGGAAGCCGCGAACTCGTCTTTCTCACTTGTCGTTGCATAGTGCATAAATGGTTGTTTACCGTATGCCCGAAGTGTAAGGTGCTCCCTATTTCCTTGGCCGTTTGCTTATCCCCGTATATACTCCCTCTCCTCCTCCTCGTCCTCCTCCTGACGTTTTTCGGAATTCTTAATACTTCACCTTTATGCGGCTGAGAAATTTCAGCATTTTGCCTCCAATCTTGTCTGTTTTTTTCATTTTCATCCATCTCGATTGTTCACAGCTTCTCACCTTTCATCATCGATTAATATTAGTGATTTTTGTTCAGTATAACGTGAACATCACTCACAGTTGATCGCAGCTTCTGCACTCCCATAGACTTTTTAGCCAACCTATTTCAAAGAGAAGCTCATAACTCGAGTGTTGTTTTTTTCCAGTGCTCCTGGCAAATTTGTGCACTATGGACTGACTAAAAGTTCTATGGCTTTGCAACAGCCACGTTCAGTCTTGGGTGTTCAGTGTATAATAACTTTTCAATTGTTGCCCAGTTTTTTTATGTGACGTTAAGGTTAATTGCGGACGCGATCAAAAGTCAATGTCTCAATTTTTGATAACCGTAACCTTCTGCTGTGCCCAGACTTAATTGAAATCTCACCTATGGTTATCCAGAGAAATACAATAGACTAATGACAACCAGAGCATTGACAAGATTTGGCAGTCAACCATTTTTTCATTTTGTCATTGTTCGTTTTGTTCAATCCATTTGTCTGAAAGTGAAAATGTTTTAGTCGGATTCGTTTGGTTCGCGGTCTTTTGATGCGGGTTCGAACGTCTTCCGTTTCGAAGCATGGACCGTTATCCTTGAAGATAGTCCCTCTCACACTGTGAGTTGTTGCACTTTCTCAACACAGCTTAACTCATTGTGTTGCCTTTCTGGTCTTGGATACCATTTGCTTCGACAAACCAAGAAAAGTGTTCCGTAAAAATCATTACGTTTCGGTAACTTTTTTCAATTCTCGAAGAATGTCCCACAAAGTCTACAGACCACAGTTTTCCAGTATGAGAAAATTGAACCCGCTACGGTGGATACTGTGTGGTTCGGTTGACTCCTTTCAGCAAGTGTTATCTTCGAAATACAAGTACTTGAGACGTTACGCTGCTTCAGATGTTCTGGAATAGCCATTACAAACCGTCTGGTGGCACGCCACCGCCAGCTGGAGTCTGAGTCTTCCTGTAATACTTTAAATTCTTGTGTCTTCGAGGTGCATCTTCAGGGTCAGGACACTAGTGTGAGTTATTTGAAGTTAGTTCCGTTGTAAAAGTAATGTATTTAGCTGTCTATCTAGTCACATGTTCTGGCTCACCGTTCTGTTCAGGGATAAATCTGTCGTCTTCTAGAGTTTAAGATCTGGGCATCATGATTTTATTGTTGAAGAACCGAACCTTTCTGGTGGTCTCTTTTATTATCACGGCGGGTGGGCTATATGGGCTAATGTGGTATTTAGTCGTATTTCCCATCAGAATATCACGCAGTTACATTGTCGTTTCCTCTCGAGATGAACTGTAATCTCGTATGTTGTCGGAGGGTTATCTTGTTTTAACCTGCCGCAAATCCTCAGCAGGCATCATCGCTTGTGGATAGTCCCGTGAATTGTTTATCAGCGACAGGAACATGGGAAATTCTTAATATAACATTTTGCAAACCCGTACGTCAGCGACTTGAAATCTTCTTCAACCCCCTTAGTAAAATACTCGTGCTTGGCACCTAACTTTCCTCGGTTCAAGTCAACTGTATTCTCAACAGTATATACGAACTTCTCAAAGGAAACTAAGTGATAAGGGTTTGCATGAGATCGGCTCCAATAATAGTCTGAGTGGTTTCCCGGCCAGCCCAAGAATGTTTTTATTGTATGATCGTTGGCGCATTCCGTCGAGCTTTCTGGTTTGTAAACTGTGCCAGTCAATTATTTTAATCACCTTGGGGCATGGCTCAATCTGTTATGTTATTCCTTGCACAACCGGTAAACCTATTGCACCGAACCCATATGGCAGTCTAGTCGCGCATTGTTTATTTCTACTCATGCTTTTATAATACCTAAACTAAACGGTGCAGGTGCTGCGGATCTTGGTAAATTAACGGAGTATCGGCGAAATGTTCTATTTTTAAAGGCGTAGCGCTGTACTGGTCACTAGTTCTCTTAATACCCACTCGCCTTGCAGTTGATGCAGTTACAGATTCTACTGTGGTTTTCTTTCTTTCTTCCAATATCAAGCATAGTTTGATCACTTCCATCACATCGCGGAGTCCCGTCTGTTTCAACCTGTTTGAGTGGCTCTCTCGACCTTCTTTGAAACAATTCAGCATCAGCTGCCCATTCGACGTTAGATCTTTCCGGTCTGTTCAGCAAGTTTTTGAGGGTAATGACAAACGGTATAGTTTGGTTCAATCCGAAACTTTTTTATGTGGTACGTTGATCCGCGACAATCAACTCAGTCTTTTTGTCTAGCCATAACCATTTCGGTTGGCCCGATCCAACTTCTCAAGCTACATTTGTGCCATTTCCAACAGATCCTTTCACCCTGTACCTCACAAACGTTCAAAAGACATTCCACATCCCACCCGACCATCTCCTTTTTGAATGGCTACGGCCAAAGCACTTCCATTCTTGGACTGGTCACAATGCCATCTTTTCTTTAGAAGGTTGCCGGCACCAAGGAGAGTTAAACGTATTATTACACGAATTCATCATCGTGAATAAAACATTCGCCTGCGCTCTGTAGCTGTCTTTATCCTGATCCAGCTGATTGACACTTGATTTGGCATTCACTCTGACATTAAAAGTCTGTCTATGGTTTCAACTTCAAGAGAAGTAGTGCTATGGTCTCTACCTCTTGTACATCACGGGAGTGAGTTGCGTCTTCTGCCTTCGAACAACTTATGATGTCACGATTAGTCTGTTACGCTAACATGAATTTACCCAAAATCCTGTTAACTTTGCAAACTAGAAATGTTTTGTAGGTATCCGCCCGCCTGTGCTGCCGGCCAAGTCGACAAGCACTGGGTCTCCTTAAATAGGATTACACATCAGACCAGGGTCAAGATGGTACGTCTGTTGACCGCGCATATTTTTAACCGTAGGATTTACTTTATAATACAAATTCAAGACACGTGCGTTTGGCCCCGTTAGTTGAATAGTAACTGTATGGACGATCCAGGACCTGTGAGCGTTCTGTAGCCCCAATCCTTGTAGAGATACAAACGTGATTTGAGTCAAGAAAAGAATTTTGCATGTGTGGCTCGCCAGAAAGATTTCTATATTTTATTGATCTATATGTGAAGCTAGACACAAGCAGTAGTTTACACCACACGTACTGGTAAGACAAACGGTTTTGCTTTTCCCAGCTGCTTGTGTTCAATTGCAATTTGAGAGATAGTTCATAAATCAATTCGACAGAACACTTTTGATTTCACTTTTCGCCAAAGTGTAATATTGGTATCTGAAGTACAATTGATTCGGTCAGACTGGCTTCGTCCTATGCGGTTCTCCACAACTCAGCTACTTCCGATATTTCGTAGGCGCGTGATTAATTCTTTATTCTGTTCTGGTCGATTCTTTATTCGTCCCGTAAGTGTGAAACATACCTTCTTTCAATTTCCGAGCTTTCCTCCACCAACCGATTATTTTGCTGTCGTCAAAATGAACGAATTCAGACTCAACGTTCACTAAAGTTTAGAGGGCATTAGGTTTCTGAACCCTGGCAAATTTAATTTCTTCTAGGTTCCGGTGATTCTTTGTTTTATTTTATGCATGTTTGCACGTGTGTTACATGTCCGTATAATTTTAAAAGTGATCAGCTTAAACACGACACCATTCCAAACAAATGTGCAACGCTTTGCATAAATCGGATTGTGCGCCCTTCTGATGGACATTTTATTCAGCAGTTTTACCGGGTGACGTCGTTTCTGGTGTTAACGGAATTGTTTGCTGGGAAACGAACGGAACTGTCCTCCTGGAAAGCAGCTGGAATTTTCATGAGTTACACCGTATTGTGTGTCGAGTATTTTGTCGGGCCGTTCCGTTCAAACACTGATATCGTCGTTGGTCTCGACGTAGGCTAGAACCTTCTGAGACTGCGTGCAACTATAAAAGACGACCCCCTTTATAATGGGCGGTATTCTACTTTGTCCAAAATTCCCAGAGGGCCACAATACAGACTGTTTCAAACCAAGTAACATTTAAACCTGGCTGCTTCCACTGTCTCCTAGGACATGGTGCGCGTTGGAGAGTATAGTACCGTCTTAAGTGTTGCTACTGCAATCGTGTTTCGACTAAGTAAACCACGAGGATGACAATGGACCGAGTCAATTTGGTTCTTTTAACTGCGGGACAAGTGTGATATTATTACGGTAATAATGTTCGGAACATTAATAGTAACGTCAGCCAAAACGATGGTATGAGGTTACTATTACATGCCGAACAAATGTTATACGGTATGCGACATGTTTCATCTGATTACAGCACACTCACAAACACTGAATAAAACTGTGTAGACGCTTATATGGAAACTCACCAACGCTTTTTAATTTTATTATATTCATCAGCATTATTATCACACAAACATATCATAATATGGCCAGATGTCGTGTTTGCAACAATCTTGATGGGCTTGGTAAAGGTCAACCACTTACTGCTTGACAACGGCTCTCTGTCTACCGGATGGAGCATAGGATTACACCAGTAACTCAGATTATGACCAAGAACAATCACGAACCTGGTTCGGAAACGGAGTTAGAGACGACTTAAAAGTAAGTTTTATGAAAACACAGGATCCCCTCACGAGGTGCTCACTGAATCAGCAAGCAACCTTTTAAAGGCAGTAATAGCATATCATTGGGCGAATGTGTTAGCAAATAGCACATAATATCTACTGCAATTCTAGCTCGTTTGATCAATGATTCTCACATCGAAGCTAATCTCACCACCCATGTCCTCTCGGAAGGGTTATATTCAAAGGTCATGGACAAATACGTAATCGTAACTCGGCGGATATTCTTGTGTTGACTGCTACTGAGTTATAACACTACTGAATTGGACAGATTGAAAGGAAATTGCCAACGATGCTTGTTTAGGGTTAGGCAAGTGAAACTGTTAGATGAACCAATTTAAAGATCCCTTATTCTCAGTCTTCAATCAGTAACTATCTTAATTACCTAAAATACTGATCACGTGTTAACTCTTTGACAGCGTCGGAAAGGGGATAACCCCAGATCCAAATTGGTTTTAAAGCCGCCATCTTCGGCGGTCTGCGTGTATTCACTTATAGGAGCCTATATCTGGACATAACCGTTAGCTTCGGAGGACTCCTAGGTTAGCTTGTCCAGAAGGACTAATTTACGACATTTTCGTTACGAAACTGTCTGAGTATTTCCATCCGTATAAGGAACACTAATTATCACAAGGCGGCAAGAGCTGGTGATCAAAACTATTCAACATCCCCTAATATGTGGGATCTTTTAGAGGTTCAGAGTTCTGAATTATCCTCCAGCAACAGGACCTGCAGAAAAATGAGATACCGTCTATTCACGAGTCACAAAACTTACAAGTGAACTTGGGACGACAATGTGAAGGGGTAAAATGGAAACGATCGAAAAAAAGGATAGAAAGTATGTTTCGGCACCCATTTTTAAACGGCTTGCCTGACACATTCGTGCCAAAGTTAAGTTGTCAAATTATCCAACAAAAAAAATTGAACAGGCGTGTTGCGCGACCAAGTACAAACCCTTATTTATAACAATATTGCTGTCAATATCGTTAGTAGATATCACGATCCGTTAAAATCATTGTAGCAATTATGATTCGGATTATAACTGAAGTACCCAAAACACTACAGTTGGACTGAACAAAATCAACCCAACCAGAGCAGCGGCAGTAAGAAAGCTGGAATCCTGATCAGCCAGGTTAGAAGCAGGCCAGTCGAAGCAATGCATAATGACGTCAATAAGTGTTATTGTAGACCACTGTTTGACAGGAATACACCGTAAGGACGAAACGGGCAACGTGTAGTCGGCCCGTTCACCAGGTAACTGAAACAAACTGATCACTACACAATCTTCTCAAGGGACGGTATATCAAACTGTTATCAGCCTGCGTTCTATCACATAGTTTGAAGAAAACGTAACACTGAGGGTGGTAAATTCAAGTATTTTGCATCGACTCCTCAGTGCCGATTTTATAATAAATCGAATCGGTTTTTATATCAAATAACTAGGGCGCTGGACAGTAACACGACGAGTTAGGAAAGATCATCAAGTCCAGGTTAGAATCACGTTAAAGAACAAACATTTTTGAACACATAAGGCCGGCTTTCATCGACTAACTGCAACCACCTCAGTCGGGAGCTGCAGAACGATGGCATCTGTTTCAACGGGCTTCTCGTATAGTGAGACATTCGTAAGCAGTGACTGGCTGTCTAGAGAGCACATAAACTCATTTGCAAGATGGATGTCACCAGTCAGTTTAAAAGACTGTAATAGAATGAGCGTTAGAGTTTTGATTTAATGGAGTTGGAATGGTGGTTAATCAACATGACAGTTTACGATAGGCGGAATTATTCTTTACCATATTGTGTTACGACAATTTCAGTTTCAGTTTGCTCGATTGGTGCCACCGTCATGCAGACGCAGTAGCCATGGGACGTCTACTAGGACCCATTTTAACAGGTAGCAGGGTTATCATACTACAAGCGCTTTATCGAGGACACAATAGATAACTTCGTGCGACGCCTAGAAATTTGTTAACCCAACCTTAAGGTAAGATGTGAATTTGAGGTCGATCATTATTTACTGTAAATTTGGACACTGATGAGCTGATACAAAATGCCTGCATCTATCCTTTTTATGTTACAACTTGTTTAAACTTCTGAAAAGAAGCAACTCTCTCAAATGGTCAAATATTTCCTCCTACTTTTTCTTGGCTTGATCAAATGCAAGCAAATCCAATTAGGAAGGATACGCTGTTGAGTCCTGTCTAGTCCACTTGAGAAAATAGAAGTCAACTGTGGTCTGTGGTACATAACCACAGCAAAAAATTAAGGATGTATTTATACAGATCACTCAGTTGCATGGTTCGTTTGGCTCAATTATTTTTACTTATTCATTATCTGTTTCGGACAGGGCTTCTTTTCACTAGATCTAACCTCATTCCCTTTAACTCAGCAGTACAACTTGGTCAATAGGTCGTTTCAATTCTTATGACTTACTACATTTTGTCCCGAGAGGTTCTTAACTCTCTTTCAGCCATATCAATACTTGACCATCTTACGTCTGACTCATTAACTGATAGTTTTGTGTTTTAATGGTTAACATGAATTTCGACCACCTAGACCAATAATAAGACTAAATTCAGAAGACTTGACAAAAAAATGAAAAACTTGAAGTACTCATGTGATAACTATATATCGGGATACCAGTGGAATATCAGGTGGGAGATGGAGCACTTGGAAATGAACAATAATGATTCATTCAATATTTGGGCAGCCGGAATATAGAAGCCTGGTTGAATGTAATTACTACTAAACAAATCAAATTAATAAGCATAAACTACAACGCGTAATATTGCTGAGTTATTTCCATCAGGATAGCTTGTTGTCCGATTGGAGAACGTGGCTAAATAAGCACGTTTTACTTAGGTTAAAATACACATTACGGGTGGTCTAACGTACCCGTGACCCTGATTAGCCACTTTTTAGCCTTCCTTCGTTGTGATCTGGACAGCGATTACTTTCAACAAATCACCGAAGCTTTTCCAACTCGAGAGTTCAGTTCTTTGCTGGTTAGCTAAACGAGCAGGCCTCCTGGGCCCTGTTGAAGTGCATCACTTTTGGCCGTTTGGACTTTTAGTCTATTTTCTGGATTGGCATCCTGCTGGACACCTCGATAGCCCGTATTTCTAACGAAAAATGTGACATAAAATCAGGGTAGAGTTTAATTTAGGTTTAATGCATACATCATAATATTATGGAGGTCAGCGATTTCTACTACCGACGTGCGCATGTTGTTTGTGTCGCCTGGATTCAAACAACCTCCTCGAAAGTAATCCCTCCTGCTGCTGTCCGAGTATTGCTGAGAGACTTGAAGACGTCTAGACCTAACGGTCACGACCAATCTCCTTAGTTGTGCAGTGTTGTGCATTCAGGACACTTCAAGGGAAAGACTACGACGAAGCTATCCAAAGGCAACAGCTTCGCCAGATTGTAAGAAGCGATAACACTCACGGTGCCCAAAGGATTTGCTGCAGAAGTTCGTTAGACGATTCCGTGTGACACATGCTGGGGTGAACAGGTGTGAAATTTACTTTTGGCCAGGCATGTCCAGTAAAACAAAGGATTACATAACGGAGTGTGAAATTTGTTTTTCCCCAATAAACTGAGATTGCTAAGTGTCACTCAAATTCCTGTTCTGATTTTTCCCGATTCGGCAGCACAGTACGCGACAGCGGCAACCCTGGAATAGTTTGTCAATGCAACGAGCAATGCAATGCGTGGGAAAGCCAACGGTTGTGATGCTTCCGCGATGTTGCCTTACGATAGCAGCTTTGACGTATGATTCCGCTCATCGATCAAGTGAAGCAAGTCCTTCTGGTGGACTTTCCGTCAAGCCACACCAGATCGCCGTTCGTGAACTTAGTCCCGTGTCTTAAGAGCAGACATACAAACACACCCAACACTATTACGGGAGCACTCTATCAGCACTCAGGAACGGAATTTGATGACAACTATGAACGAGATTTCCTGTTGTTTTGAAAGGTTCGAGAGGTGCCACTGGTCAAACAGGATTGTGTGCTGTGCAGAAGAGATCGGTTGGTCACACTGGCTCCGTTCTGGAATGACGATACCTGACGTATTAGGCCACATAAAGTTCGAGAAAATGAAACCTATAGCATGACATTAATATCCAGAAATCGAGGTTTATATCAGGGAATGTGTAGAGAGCTACGTTTCCTACAACCCAATTTCGGAACAGGGCCTAAGTACTGTGATTTTTCGGCCTGAGAGCTATGTGCCTTGGTGCAGGGACTGTGCAGACTGCACTAAATAATTCTACACCAGACATCACGCTTTGGTATCAACTGATTCTTGCGTTGCTCACGCCAAAAGAGAATATAAGCTGGCAACACTTGGTGCTAATAATTGTTCAGTCGACTGGTTGATTTAAACTTGGGGACATTTCTTTAGATATTGTGCGCTGATTCTGGAAGGCAGGGGAGCAGTGTAGTGGTTAATCGGGAATTTCGAAAATACACGATCTGTCAACCCAGTTTTGATCTTGACTCACACTTCCTAACCTAATTGACTCAAAGTGCGCTTGATTTGCAATCTGGTGACACTTTATTGTTCGAGTCACGCGGAAGAGCTTGAGAATTGCGGTCATAAATAATGGCTAACCGCAGACGTCGTATCACAGGTCTGTTATAGAAAGAAAAGCTGATTGATGTTCTTAGCTGTAGACGCCTGCTCGCCGCACTGCTACGTCCATGTTTCCGTAGCGTGAACAGAATCCTGGTATCAACCGTGAGTGTTATCGCTTCTTACAATCTGGCGAAGCT
>LOND01000712.1:118160-132820 GCA_014220965.1 Paragonimus kellicotti | reverse complement strand
AAGTAAATCTCAGTTCTATCGTAAGCATCTTGTTTCACTCGTGCTTGTTATAACAGATTCCGATGGCAAACCAGAGTGCCATCCTGATTAGTCACTGCACTGGAGATGCTAGTTTGCTCGATTTGGCCGCAGCCCTCAGTAAATCATAGCTTAATCGCGTATCGATGAGTTCTTCCAATCCAATCCGTTTGCAGTGGTCATCATCAAGTTTTGGGCGATCAAGATGCTTTCTGTCTGATGATACCTTACCTAATCCCGAATAACCCAGCACCAATTTTCAGGAGATTGATATAGTTTACAATACATCTACTGTGCACAGGAGTAACCGACATGAATCGACGGCTTATTAACTGCGTTAGCCCCTCACTACCAAGTGAGTCGGGCTGTTGAGTTAGTAGTTTTGTCAAAGTTCCTCCCAAAAAAATATGTTGTTGCCTCACAGGTCAGCATTTGAGTTAAAGGCTCCAAGTTGGCTTATCCAGCAGAAGGCGCAACAGAACACGGTGCCAGTTTCGCAGTCGCTGACCGAATCAATTATTCGCATAGCATCAACAGTCGAGTGATGCCCTTTCGCCTGCGACTCGGCCGACGTGTCTGCTACATTCAAGTGTTTACGGTCCAACTATGTGTCAAACGGATGATACAAAGGACTGGTTCTATGATAAGCTGTCCGTTACAATCCGTTGAACAACGCGATTTTCGGCCCATTCATACTGTCTATTAAAGCACTGATTAAGGGGGACCTGGAATTTCATGCAGTCAACTAGACATCATGAAAGCCTGCAGCACTTTGGTAGTTCATTGAACTGGCCGACTACCACTACCGATGACCGAAGAAGTAAGACACAACAAGGTGTATAAGATTCACTCGATTTCTCCCCAAATTTAGCAGAGGGGCAGATAGTTATCGGACAACTGAGAAACGAAAAGGTCGCAGGTGATGATGGGTTGCCATGGAAAATTTGAAGAATGGCAGACCAGTTTTAAAATGTGGTTCGCTTCAGATGGTTTACTTCACCGGAGAACTGAAAACAATCCCTCAACAGTTCAAAGCATACAAAGTTATCGGGGTATCAGTCTTCTGAGCTGTGATTTAAAGGTGCTAGCATGAATCCCGTTGGACCGACTCAATCCACAAGTTTTGAGGATCGACGTTCTAGAGGAGAAACGTATTGGAGGATTGGAAAGATCAATTATGGTGTTTGCTGCTCCGAACAGAGATTCAAAAAGAAGTGTGATGCCTCTTTTGTAAAGTTCGCCAGGGTGTTTGATTCTGTGAGCCATAAGCCACTGTGGATGGTGCTTGATAGGTCTGAATGTCCTGATAAGTTCGTCAGTTTATTAAGGATGTTGCATAGGATTATGAAACCGAACGTGTAGTGTGGATCAACAACTGATGATTTTGACATTGTCACTGGCACAGAAGAGCATTGTGACCCAGCTCCAACCCCATTTAGTTAACATTTGATCGCAATGCTGCTGCTGTTCTACAGGACTCTGAGGACAGTGGAGAATTTTAATACCGCACGAGTGGCTGCCTGTTAAATATTTGTCGTTTAAGCATCTGAACGCGGCAGACTATATTGCGCTATTTGAACACACTGAATTGAAACTTCAAAGAATGATCGCAGTTCTCGCGACCACGGAAGCAAAGTTCGAGTTGGATATCAACACAGGTAAAGTGTTTACTTTCTAGGATTGTCAAGTCACAAACGCATTCATAGTGCGTTGCCTGCAAAGAGATGATAGGTATGTTAGACTCAAGTAAGTTATGTATGTTATAACTACCTATTCTTTCGTATCAATCAACGACCGCCGTCTACTATTAAATCATTCACTTCTTCTTTCAAAAAGCTGGGTCATGGTGGTCAGTTGATCTTTTATTTCTTCATAATTTTTGTTGTTGTACTGCATGATCAAAGTAATGTTTAGTTATCAGACAGTGGTCAAACTTTTTCTTCCTAATCTGGAATGCATTACTAAACACTCTTACAGTAAACTACTTACTGCATTATCTTCCTTCGAAGCTCAGATCCAACCGTTGGAATCTCCCAATTTTTTGTTTACAAAAGATAAAGGTTTCATTTTTACATTAGCCTACCATGTGATCAGTCAGCGTCGGTCGGTTGGGCTACAAAAACCTCCATTCACATGCCTTCTGGTCTCATTCTTTCAGGTTTACTGTGGATGCGTGGTGTGGCAAAATGGGTGCAGTAAAAGCCACTTGTGATGGGGGGTGGGGGTAGATGCAGGTGTCCTTTGGATTCGGTCACTGTGACAGACTAATCGGGAACGATTGCCGCCAGTTATCATAAAATGTAAAAGTAACTGAAGAATAATTATTGACGATAACGAGGGATTGCCAATTATTATTCCACATTACCAATTACTGACAAAGTTTTCACGGTTGAAGAAAAGAAAGCCTAAACTAAGCCAACAATCAAAGGGGCCGGTCAATCCTTTGTTTCGAATAAGGAAACAGCTCACTGCAACGATTATACCTAGACATAAGGCAGCTGAAATGGTAGTCATCGGCCGAACTCACAAGCTGTCGTTACCTGCAATCAAAAAGAAGCGACCTATTGGTACCAACTTACATTGCATCTATCAATGTGTGTAACTGTAGAGAAAGTTACAATGACAGAATCAATAGGGGCTTGAACTCTGTGATTAAGGAAAATTGAGCAAAATCGGTTCAGGATGTGACTGTGCAAACTTATTCTTTCGCCACGGTTCTTGCAAATCCACAGTTTCTTTTATCGTCAAATACATATTGGCCAAGGGTAATCCGAATAGATATTCGGAATTACAAAATGTCACATTAATGCGCGTTTCCTGTGTTTTGCAGTCTCCAACCAGCATTGTGTGTATAAAAGATTTTCATCGACCCAAATAGTGTAACTTGATGTTCCACCCCGTCTGATGTCTTTTTCGAGATTCATCACCCCAATTCTGCTAGTATTATATATACTCCTAGCTGCTGAAGGCGTAGTACGGCAATCTACAAATATCCGTCTTCACACTGCTACGCTCATGCTATCAATATTTTCAAAATAAAACAGCGAGATACAATTGCGTTCAAAAATACATCAGATCGACATAAGTACTCGACCGACCACCACTCGAGAGTCATACGATAAAAGGGACACTAAACCATTTGCTTTATCAGATCCTCAAGCGCACGGTACGGTAGAAACACCACCTAGCTGGTTCACCACATCAACCCAACTGACACCAACCTTGGAGAACAAACATCCCGCCCTCAATCAATCAATGTATGCGGACTCATTCTCTTGGTAACATACAGTAGACCATACAGTGGCACAAGGCGTTTGACCAAAGAACATTCACCAACAGCGCAATGTTTGCAATATCTGGTTGAAAGCGACCACCGCGCTGAATTTCAACCCAGGCTCTCCGCGTGTTTCGGTCAACCACAACAAATCGACCAGACAATGGGTGTTTGCTCAGTGCAGAATCGACTGTTATCCGCCTATACAATGCGATTACTTGCGCAAACAAAAAGCGCTGTGCAGTCTCCATGGCGAAATTTCACACATCGGCTTTTAAATCCGTCCCAAAAGCTCAACCATAACTTTGTGACACGATGTTGTGTGGAACCCCAAAATATTCGTCATTAACATCGGTGAGTGGTTCATTCGCGGATGTTTGGAATGTTGTAACGCTTTGCGTGATCTAACGATAGCCCATCAAATCTCCTCGTCATTGGCAAACTGTGGTAAATTCACTGAACCCATATGTATTGTTGAAAGCAATTGCTCATGTGATTCAACGGGGCATTTCCTCAGTTTGTGAGCATGTGAAAATCTTCTCAAGATTCTAGAACGTAGTTCCAGAGGCATCTACTACACGTTGATTACGTGTAAAAATGGAGTAAACCAGCGTAATAACAGGATATTGAGGTGTTCAACTGAAAGTTTTGCGACTCTACTCCATTGTACATTACCAGTCTACAACAGCACAATTTAACCCCGTCGTTTGTCTCTAACAGATTCAGGATTTCGGCGCCGAAACATAATACGGCAATAATACGCTTTCCCAAACTGCCATTGCTCAACGTTGTGTTGCACGACGACAAACTGTATATATTTTTAGTACACTACTGGCAATATCTGTTCAGTTGCACTATTACCGCAGAAGCGGATATTTATAGACTTCATAGTTTTTTGGTCATCCGGTTCCCACAGATTGTCGATAATGACGCTGGTGTGGTCTTCTGCTTTGCCTGACATTGCATCATCAATTGTTTTTCAGTTTAATTAAAAAAGCTGTCATCAGGATCAGAGAACAGCTGACTGCGTTTACTTGAGAGTTCGTAAGAGTTCACATAGAGTAGCTATAACACACACTGATCTACAGACAACGTCAGCAACGGACTGGTGAAACCACACATACTGTTATCATGCACAAGTCGTGGCATAATGTCATCAGCCAAGAAAGTTCCTCTAATGACTCTTATTCGATTGAACAAAGAGGCGACAGCAGGTTACATACGCACTTTGATTGACTTTTGATATCCTGCACAATGCGCCATCCAGAGAGTCACATAAACCAGTTTACGAAAACAATGTACTAAGGTTTACAGTGGGCAGAGGGCTTTTAATCAGTGAAGGCTTTTGAACCACAAACTTCATCAGGACCTGCCGCCTAGGCTACATATTTGGGCTGCCGTCAAATGGTCATAGGATCAGCTTCTACATCTGCCATGTGTCCCAGATAGCGACGGCCAAATCAGGAGAAATCACAACATACATCGTATGTACACAACAATTGGCTCATCACAATTCACCAAAAGCAAAGTTTTGGAGTTGGCGATGAAACGGTCACCAAACTGACAACTTGGGTGTTCCAGGAGGTATTACGAGAAAACCATTCTTCCAATTTCAACCAGACATGGAGAAATGATAGAAAGACAACACTGTAGAACAAATCAATAACACCGAAGTGATGGGATCAATTGTAAACATTGTCAGAGTTTCCCAAACAGGTGGCCATAAGATAGAATCGTTACTCCAGCACTACATAAGGATCTGTACAATCAGTGAAAATAGACAGTACGCAACTACAACGTTGTATGAATGAAACTTGAAATAGCGGTATGTAGTACGGTGGTCCGATCAAATTTCAGACACCAACGAATGGTCTTGGTAATCAGACCTATATACTATACATTCATGCGATAAACGCGTACCTGTGCTCCATGGACAGACGAGGGACTGAAACGGGGTGTGTGAAGCTGATTGGTCATTTGTTTCGGCTGAGTGGAGCGTACTAAACCGGATTGGAGCGAAGCAGACGACTTAGTTATTCGAGACGGTTGAACTAATCGCGTGGGAATACCGTAGACGGACGACTGAGAAAATGATGGAATTTGACTTGCGGAAGACCGGACAACATGAGGCGACTCGATCTTGGAAGTCGGCGTCTTCTCTGCAACCGGGAGCACTCGTGTTGAGTTTGATTTAGATGTAGCAATTATCCCATCGTCACGTTCGTCATCAGATGAGCCGTTAATGAGGGCAGCAAGAACTGTCTGTAAGCGGGGTTGACGAGGCAGACAAATGGATTATCAATCAGATAAATGCACACTGTTGTTTCTACACAACAAATTTGGCTAACTAGCAGAAATAAGACTTGGATTGACAGATACTGGTACACATTTTAAAATTTCCAAGGGAACATATATACATTGAATTGTAGTGAACACAGGGAAAGGAGCGGAACAATAAACGACATGGAATATAGCACAACAGAACACGTCCTACTTCCAAGGCTAGTTTCCGTAACCCGCAAAAGCGACTAAAGCATGATTCGGAAGCTTGAAATCGATTGTCCATTTGACCACATGTTCTAAATTAAACGGTTTTCAGTTCCCCGTAAACCAAGATGACGTTTGTGGCGGTGTAGTGTTTCGCGATTGAAACTATTTTGGTTTAGGAATACGTGGGCAGTGTGCCTACTGCATCCCTAGATAATGATCGGCGTCGTGATCTTCGATGGCTCCACCCTATTGTGCGTTCACTGGAACACAAGTAGGTTGAATGATCGGTGGGTTGTGTAACGTTGGACGGAATAAATTATGATGTAAGTAGTAAGTAGATCGAGAGTTAAATTGTGATCACAGGTGACGCCCGTACAAAATGAGTAATCTCAAGTAATATCAGAACTCCCATGTCAAAGTTGGAACACCGACAGAAATTCGGAAAATACTTTGTGGTGCTAAGCATGAAATGAATTTGTAACTTCAAACTTCAGAGTGTGTCCAACAACGGACCATTAATCTGAGAGATCTTCAACTGCAGGTGCTGATGGCATTGGTCCTCTACCATCACAAGTTTCAGAATTGTTAATCATTTACATATCACTTAGGAAATAATTCTAGCACACATAATCAGTCTACTGTATTAGGTGAAGTCGCGAAACAAAATGAAAGAGCCAACAGAGTCGAATGAAAATTATGTGGGTCGCCGTTAGACAGATGGATCGAGCATACAACAACACGCCCAGGAAAATGGATTAAAACTGTCCCACAATTCGCTGAATAAGACCAAGCAAGTCAAAATGTCGAAGGTTGACATTACATTGAAAACTGTCCACTGAAAGTCAACTTCATCTTGGACAAGAAATTTACGAAGTACGTAAAGTCCACCAGTCTGTTGAATTGTGTCAGTAGTTTTTTCCCACTGAAGAAAGGCTTTCGAGCGAACAACTTACCGAATGCAGTTGGGACCAACCGATAACAATGAACCTCATTTACATGTATGAAACCAAGCAATTGGTTAAAAAATCACACAAAATAACAACAGAGTTTTGACGCGGTTAAAACTAGTCCGTGTCGAGAAATGTGTTGTAAGGTGAGAATTTAAAAAGAAACAGAACACCCATATCTCTATTCACCTCGGCACCCTCGACTACCATTCGTTCCGTCACATTCGGATCCGGGGGACTCGTCCTTGCTAATGGATTTGATATGATCGGCAAACGACTGGTTCTAACTGGCAATTGGCTGATTCCACTCGGACAGCCCCCAATATATTTATCCTCTGAAAAATAAAGAAAAAAGCGTAAGTAGGGGCCATATTGCCAACGGGCGTAAAAATATCTTCGGAGAGGACAACCGATGATGCAAAATAACGGGTATTTTAATGTTAAATTATTGACAGAACGTTCGCCTGTATTCGGAACTACTGAACAACAATTAAGTAATATCGTATTTTCCTCATTTTGGCATGGCCTGTTACTAAATTAGTGAGTTGGACCATGTTCAAAGAATGCCAACACATCAGCATTTCTTGCGGATGCCACGGGGCATCAAGTGAACAAATGATGACTTGGAGTCGAGAAATGGAGTGAATCACCGATAAGTTGAAAAACTGCCGGTCGCATTCGCATTTCTGACTAGTGATCTTAGAGACGACTGTGACAAACGGCGTTTCACCGTATTATTGTTCCCGCTGTGTACGTGAACTAGTTGTACATTAGGGACATCTAATAAGGCGAGATAGTAAAATTTTCAAGGGAGTTGTTACCGTTTTTTATTCTCAATTACGACTTGCAAGTTTATTTACAAAACACGACGACGTGTATTGTTTGCGTTTATCGATAAGAGTTTTAGGAGTAAAGTCTCAACTAGCTCATTCGATTTATTCTTAAAATAAGTTAATTTTGATCAAGAGATTATGACAGCTGAACAACAATGACAACCATGGATTCCGGCCTAAACGGATTTAGATATCCTGCCTGAACTGCCAATCTGTTGGATCGTTTGGTGGATTCCACATGACACAGTGAGTTAGGTGGGTAACCTGGTCGAAATGTGAGATGCATCAGCTTTCGGAGTGGTTTCGTGGTTCAGCTGAGCATCTGGGCTTTCTATCGTTGGTGGTAATCCAGCTAAAGCCCAGTTTTCGTAATTGGGTCTCCTCTAGAAATTATCACACCTGCTACGCTACTTATCAGTAATTATGGAGAGTTGTTGGAGGTAACGACGAGTGAGAAAAAAACTACAGGTAGGTATGCGTTTCAAGGTATGATACACTTTCTGGATGAGACACTATAGTTGACATAATTGCACTCAGCGGTAAGGCAAACCTGGATAACAAAACTCGATTGTTGCAACGTACTGAGTAGTCGTACTTAATGAGTACAATACAGAGTGCAACGGACTGTATTAATGGGGATTAGCTGATTAGTTCACTTGAAGTGAAAGTAATCTTTGAGTGCAATCACACTGATAGTTTGTCCAAAACAGCGCAACGAAGCAATCGAATGTGAAATGTATTCCGAAATGCCAATGAATAGATCACATCTAAGTGTTACCATCGAACTATGAAACATCACGACACTTACAGATGGGAACAGTGAGTGAACGGGCTCCGAATAAACATATTAAATCTAAGCTGCCTACGCAAAACAGACCGAGAATCAGGAATGGACAAGAAAGCCGAGTGAGGTAGAATCTCTAAAAACTGGGGAGGTGGGGAAGGAAAATGCACTTGTTTACAAACGTTGCTGAGGGGTTGTGTTTACACACCACATGAAGTGAAGTGCAAAATGTATTAAGGACGTAGACGTAGTAGCTGTTAACCAGGGCATATTTGTGTGTTCGGTAACACGTATCGGATAAGCAACGAAATGGTTAAGGACCGAGTTCGAATAGTGCAAAGCAAACAAACCCACTTACCCACATTGCTAAAAGCTATGGACTTAAATGATCAGGCCTGACGAAAAATGTCGATACATCACTTACAACACTGAATTAGGCTAAACGATAATTCGTTGCAGCGAGATGCCATCTGACTAACCGATGATATGTCAACGGGAGAAAACGAATGTCAGACTGGATGCGTTCACTGTTAACACAATTACCGTGTGCCCGTTTGTATTTTAGTCCGGACCGGTGCTAGTAGGTTGCACAAAGCTAAGGCTCTTGATAATTGACGAATCATATGGCGTATAACAATACACGCGACAAACAAGTTATCAGCAGACATATTAATAACGTACATCAATTGCAAGCAAACAGGACTAACAAAACACGGTACGAAACACGTACAATGAACACACAGGAAAAGACTAACCGTCTATGTTTCTGGCTTCCGACGATCCTAGATCGCACAGTTGCTTTTTTGACATTTCGTGTGCAACCAGCTGCCCTCGGTCTGGTGGAATTACTGCCATGAAATTCTTCGTCACTGGACTGGAATGCCGAGGGGGACGGTGTGCACCGTCGGAGCCATAATCTAAAAAATGGAAAGCACCCGCCGTTCCGGATCTATGTTCCGATTTTGAATCTGTCCGTTTGGTATTGGGAACGGCAACTGAAGGTGCTGGAATGCCCGATATCTTTGTTGGTTCAGTTGTATCAGTTACTAATATCGAGACGGAGCTGGGCTCAACTGAAACATTCGAAGACGACCCAACAGACGGCATTTGAGTTCCGGGTACGGGAACACCACTGTGAAAGATTGGAGCTGGCTGGGCTACTGCATTTGGGTTCGGTTCTAACTCAATTCGTGGACCACTCGATAACGACGTCTCATCCTGTTCCAGAGGAATTCCCTCGATAGAGCACATATCAGAAGGTAATTGGTGCCACAATGGAAGTTGATGATGAGGGTGATGTTTACGTAAGGGACCGGACAATTTGGGTCGCGGCATCGCTGAAGAAATACACTCTTGCAACAGATTATGTTCTAACCCAACAGACTCGATACTGAGTAAGGAAGAAAATGAGCTAGCGTCATCCTTGTCCACCACACTGAACACACCAAGTTCACGGGTGAACGGCGATTTGTGAAGCTCATAGGTATCCGAGCCTACACTCAAAATGTCTACCATTAAAAGGAGAAAGACGAAAAAACAAAAATAAATGTACGATGTGTAAATAGTCAAGAGGCACATCAAACTGGTTCACAACAATGAGAGTTTATGATTTAATAGGGACAGAGTTAAAAATTGACAAGTATTGGCCTAAGTCGTATTGTTTAAATCACCAGAGGAGGTATTCAGTTAGGTAGTATATTATAAATCAGGTGGTTCTGAACTGAATGACTATATTTTTCATCGAAAATCAATACCGGAAGGGCTATGTAATTAGACGCTGATTGACTTTCCTAACACGACGACCCATACACGTCTGAATTCGCCGTTTCGCCATGTGCTGTACAAAAACACTATGCGACAGTATACAGTGTTAAACGTCGCCAGTTCGATTTTACGTTAACATGTGTTAGTAAAACGTTGTCGGAACGAACACCGATTATATATATATATATATATATATATATATATATATATATATATATATATATAGAATGTAATTAACAGATTCCGTATGATTTGGCAAACTGGATTGTGTTCACATAAGTTTGTGGTTGTGTTTGAATGATTATTCGATCATGCTTATTCTGGGCTTGTAGTTAACACGCTAGTTTCCCAAACACGAAGGTCGATGTGTAATTCCGACCAAGATGAGGTGTATAATACTGATGAGTTTTAATGGCAGCAAAACTTGAGTCTAAGCTTCCATTCGAAGTGGGCTAGTTGAAAGGCTTATCTGAATACGAAGGCTGCGACCAAGTGTGTGTTCTACTTGAAACAATCTAGATCCTCGAATTTTTTGCAATACTTTCCAATGCACAAAACATGATGTCACAACCAATTGACTTAAATGCTAGCTAACGTCAGAGATGAAGTATACATTACAGAAAAGGATGGTCTCTGTGCAAGATGTATTGTCACGAGCACTTTGAAGACAGTAAACAACTGATAGGAAATACAGAGCACCATCAGTTAACCATGCGGCAATGAGGCTTCCGGGAAGCAAAATAAGCTTGAAACAGGAGTGATACAAAACTTGGTTGACACGTAGAAGCAAACAATATAGGTATTCGTTCGCCCAAACATTAATTACACGTGCAATCGAGCAAACAACCACAGACTGATCCACGAAAGGGTTGGTCATCGTAGATCGGGTTCGTCTCCCGGGCTGGGCCCTCGCGACTCACAGAGTCGGTGGCTTGAGACGTTAGGTGAGATGGCGGCTAATCGAGCTCAGTGGCGTGAATGCTGTCGTTGTTTGGCCGAGTTGTCTGTGAAGTGAGTGCACTTAATGATGCGGGGCAGTGAAAGCCGTAAGGAAGCTGTCTTGCTGATGACGCCTTACTTTCACTTACAGCTCGGTTGTTTGTTTGCAAGGTGTAGGCACCTTGATGTTGAATGTTTGAATATAAGACGTATTTTTTTAGTAATTAATTCCCCGTCCGCCTCCTTCTTTGTTTTCCCCTCTTTCTTCTATACAAGGTTTACTTTTCTTTTTCTTTACGGTTGTGTGGCAGTTAAGCATCAGCGTGTACACCTGATGTATTGCTGTCTATGATGGTGACTGATCCATTTAATGGATTAGATGATTTTCGATCTACCTGCGAAATACATGCGTTGTGTATTGAAATCACATTCAGCGCGGACAGGAGCTAAGACAGAAGCAAGTAATCAGTGATCTACAATGCGTTTGAAGTTAAGACACGACGTATCGCATCAAGGAGATGTTTTTGGAAGCCATTTCGGTTGAACGTTTGAACGTGCCATCCGTTAACATCGTGAGTAGAAATTAGAAGGTACGTAAACAAACTCTTCCAACCTTCACACTTACATGGACAGTTAGCTTAACATATGTTACTAGTCGTACAGTGTCAGTGTTCTGTATACATGTACCACGTCTTAGTGACATGTCTTCGATTATCGTTGCGCGCTTCCTGCCTTTTGCGCGCCAAGTATTGCCACTAATTCCAACACGTGCAGCCGTGTACGATCCGTGCGGCAGAGTAATACACGATACTACTACCCTTGAGATATCTCCCGTAACAGACTAGCTTGACAAAGTTAGGAAGATATTCTTATACATCTCACTTCTATCGGATTAATGTACAAAAAAGTCGATCATGTGTCCTTTCTTTTTAAATTCTCATTGTTCAGTAGTTGTTTTTACCTGTGTTGCTTAGAGAGGACATTCCTAGAGCTAAAAAAGAAGTCTGATGTTGTTAACAAAATGCAGTCGACGAATCATAGTTCATTCTCTCCACAACCAATGATGTGACAGTCAGCTGTCTCAGTTTTTGGGTTACAATCAACACCAGGCACGCTGGAGAATTGAAACCATGACCATTTAAGTGGGTTCAATTCCACAATGCACGTAGCCCTGGCGAGAGGTAAAAGCCGGAAACGACTGACCACTAATTCGACGATAGGGACGGAAACCCAACGCTTGTAGAATCCTTTCTCAGCCTTTTCAGGGACCGTGGTGCATACTTGATAGTTTGCATGCCGACCACAAAACGGCTGCCTGATTACGGCACACGAGAAAATGGACTGTAATAGTTGAAGAAAAGCGACCCAAGTCGCATTTCGGTGACACTACTAGGATTCACATTCGCCAGTTGACAGTAACGACCCATCCGAGATAACGGTGCTGTAAACATGACGTTCCTAGAGCTGGAGATCTAACGTAACACCACACCAATACACAGGTCCAATACGTCTTCGTTTCGGTGGTCAACACGCTTTTGTTACTTTTTAAGAAAACCCAGCAATTGCTGATACTGCGTTGTCGATGCGCCGGTTACACTCGCACTGATTAATTGACTGACGAAGATTGTGAGGCTCAAATAGGCGAGCTCTTCGACTACTTTAAATGTGCAGTCAACGGATGGAACGAATGGAAATTCACTGCAATTAAGTGAGAGTTCAATAACATGCATTTTAGCTACCGTGATAAAAACCTAATCAAGTGGGTAATCCACACTACGAACAAAGATAAGTATAAGGCTGAATCACAACGATTTAGCTTTTAAGATGGAAACAACCCATAGGTTTGTGTAAATTAGTTACGTTGCCACGTCGGTCTTGAACAATGGGCGATGACTTTTCATGTGTATATGTTGATGAAAAGCAATTGTGCTTATGCGATTTAAAACGTGTACATGTTGTGGAAAATGACCCTTGTTATGTCTGACGTGGTGGTTTCTCCACTTACGGTACCAGGGAATTTTCCGCACGGGGGATATATTCAGTATCCTTTGTTGTTACGCCGCCTTTTGCTCATAGTAGGTTTAAAATCGACCATCGCTTTTGCGCTTGGCCTAGCAACGATGCGAATCGTGTACCCACAGCCTAAGGAGCGGTTGAGAAAAGGTTTTTGGGAACAGTTGGTCCTAGCGACCACTAGTGAAGTGGTGGACAGTTGTTTCGACCTAGCTGGATCACACCAGCACCACGCACTTCGGAGAGTCAAACCCACGACTCGTGGATATACGGCAGGCTGTAGCCCAATCACTTATCCAATAGACCACGGGATCACGGTCACTGGGGTTGCAGGAGAGTATGTGATTTGGTTTCATCAGCTGTTGAGTTTCATTTCGCTCATAGGCTGAAAATCGGTCAGCGGTAAGACGAGTAAGAACAAACAATCCGCCAAACACTTAACTCAGTGTTCAATATACACGATTAGCCTCGTACCACCACCAGCCACGGGGCTCGCAAGAGTTTAACATAATGCAACTAGCAAGCTCGACTCCCACCGATAAGACGCCTACCCAAATTGGCATGAGTGATATGGGTTGACAAAAGAAACTGACCAAATTGAGTGTAACCCCCTACTCCTAAAATTGCACAGCGAGATGAAGTAATAACGAACGGTAAGTATTGAACACTAGTGCAAAAATAATGAAGAGAGTAACAACAGTTCAGGACAACTGCGTTCCACACCAAGAGACTGTTTACTATCACTAATCAAACACAGGAAACGGGAAAAATATGAGAACACAAAAACAACTCAGAGGACAACGATGAATACAAACGTGACGGGATATACACTGATGGACAACAAAAATGAACAGGATGGGTCCCAACATCCGTCCCGCACCAATCATACATGAATACACGTGCATAAAAAGAAGGTTAGGGTTAATTAATATGGGTTATCCGGCTAAGACCTGAGATTAAGAGTGGAAAAGATTCGCAGTGAGTCAAACACTGAAAATAAGTAAGGAGTAATACGAATACTTAGGAACAAAGCGAGACAGAGGGAAGATAGGTAACCTACCCGACGGTTCTGTGGTGGTGGGTGAACAACGAGCAACTTGTGGCATGGGTGCGACTTTGGCCTGAGGACGAATTACGCTAGGACCGGTCGGAGCGAATGGATCTTTCTGTAGAGACACCGTTGAAGTGGTGCGTCGAGGAGGGGCAGGTGGATTAGGCTGCAAAATATCCACGCAAGGAGGCAGAGCGGTTGTAGGAGGACTGGTTGTTGAAGAGCAATGCAAAGACGGCTGCGAGATGGACGAGTTCAAATCACTGCTACCCATGTTCTGCATAGAAGAAGATTCGGAGAGATCGTCTTCACCGGGAGTGCCTTCCACGGCGTATAACTGAAGGCAGTCGCCATCAGGAGGCCCCGCACATGAAACAAGTAACCCGGTCTGGGCTGATTTTGGCATGGCGGACTGAATGACTTCGGACAACAGATCCGAAGAAGTATCTCCACTAAGGGAACTAGAATTTGACGAGCCATCTCTTTCTATACCTCTTGTGCTGTTGCTGCTGTGGTTTATGCACGCAAACAACTTGTGATCATCGGG
>LOND01000712.1:55012-69161 GCA_014220965.1 Paragonimus kellicotti | reverse complement strand
GCTGGCGTTTCACAATCACTTCTTTGCAGACAACTAGTTCGGTCACGACGCACCGCCCACGCATTTGTATCTACTGACTTTCACCAGAACATATTCAGACGGACACGACAATTCGAGGCACAAGCAACAATAATCTGTTGTTCGAGGAATGTCCGGCCTACCCAGGGCCATTCAGTGGCGTAAAGGAGCGCAATGGTCTGAATGATTCACTTGTTCGGCGTTTGCCTACAGCAACAAACGGCATGTGAGTCGAATCCAGTCTGTCAACCAAAATTATTCAGCCTGCTGTCCCACTACAAAATTTCAGGTCCGCCGATCCGCACTGACTCAAAAAAATAATCACGGTATCACGGTCACTCAAAAATACTCGATCAATTGCCAAACTCAATTCACCAAACGTGTAAATCAATATTGTGAAGTGAATTCAATCAGCCAGTCATATAATAAACCCTCTCCTAACGTGAAACCGACGGTCACACACAGAAACATGTAGAATTACTGTCGAGCTCGACACACGTTCCCGCCAACAGACGTGATAATCGCCGCACAAATTAGGTCACACGCACGTGTATCAACAGGACCGGAAGCAATTGGTGTTAAAGTGGGCAACGCATTGAACTTGCTGAGATCAGAATTTCATATAAATCGTTCGACATAACTAAAATCCCATAGCAAACCTCTTCCTGAACCTAGGTTTTATATAAACGTTATGAGACAATAACTGTATGTGCGAAAACATCTTACTGAAAACGTAGTACTCGAAGGGCAAGTTATGAACCAAGCTGGTTGATTTTGACAAGATGACATTCTGCACGTGACTGCATTCATCTATTCACCGGCTACTGAGAGCTAAAATGGTAACAAGTCGCACAAAGCACCTTCACGATTTGAATGTAACCAAAACTCGAGCCTACTGCGTTCTTTCGAAAGAGGCTGATGAGAAAGTCCATGAGGATTCAAAACTATGGATCAAGTATGAGTGATGTTCAACTTATACAAACCAAAATCTCTCGCTATTACCTTGCGGCTAAATAATACTTTTCTTCTTTTGGACAATGCTTCGTAAGAGCCGTATTTGTCCGGAACTAACATCTCTTAGATGTTACGCACTGGGTTAGTTAGACACAGCCGGCTCACAGCAGACGGAACTCTTAAAGAATCTGGATGAAAAAGAACACACATTAGACGACCTGACAGAGCGGGAATGCCAAGATTCTAAGGGGTACGTATGAACCATCGCTGAAAAAACAAATGTTTAAGATGCGAGAAAAACTGACAATCAACCTAACCTTGATTACAGTTTCCAGCAAACCCCGAAAGGTATGTTCACAACCTATCACAAATTGAGCTAGATACTGAGGTTACTGAAGTATTATCCTTAGGGCCAAAATTGTGATGTCCCTGAAATAGAGAAGACCAACTGGAAGTTGAAGCCCAAGCTGAAAATATTTGTAATCAGGCTATCAAACTGACTCTTATTTCGGACACCACTTTATAATAATTTAAGCCAAGTCTAGCCAACTGTTGCCTCGAGTACAGAACATTCCCAGATATCATCAAGCTCTGAGAGCACTCCGTGAATGTGATGATATTCTTCTAGCACGTCATAACACAAGCGCAAACGGTTACCGAAGCGATCGTTATTCGGATACGAAAATGTTCAAGCTCTACAGATGCCACAGCCAAAGACAGCAAGACCTGCTCTCGAACGTAAATGTACAACTCCCATTGGCTGTGAGTGGTCCATCATCCTGTATCCACACTGACCGCTGACTTCGACCACGGGATACACGTTATCCAGTGTCTAAAATAACCAACGATGACCATTTTGCTCTTTTTTGGCCAAACAGATCACTCAGTCTGTTTGTACTCAAATAAATGTATCGAACCGTTGGTGAACTATCAGAGACATGTTTATCACGCAGTTCCTTCCATAACAGTGTTCTACCATTGTTAAATAATTAGTTGCTTATCAGTCAAACCCGCCGGCCCCTCACTGATACGACATTTGGACTCCACCGAAATAAGATTACCAACCCCTGGGTCTACAGGCACTTGAGTGGAGAAAGTGGGTGACACTTTCTAAGGCGGAATACTGTGACACCGGACAGCCGTATCTACTGAATCACTGATGAGAGGGTAGTGTCACGTTGTTTTGCCTCATTTGAGTGAAATACTTACATCCATTATTATTATTAGTAATCAGGTTGCCGACAGTTTACATGTGAAGTTCTTCAGCAGCTTTCCACCAACATCAAAAGACATCAGAAAGGAAAGATTACCAACAACTGTCAGCCTGTTGACTAGACAACTATTCAGTTGAACGATAACGACCATTGAGCCCAACTGCCAAATAAACGGGCGCATGTACACATCATATTCCCAAAATTTATCCCTCGATAAACAAATGGTGTCGTTCACTCATTTCCTGACAAACAGCAATTTCAATCGCAATCTCTCCATTTCGAATGTGTGCTTGTCAACATTCAATGGATCACACGACAAAGAGTAATAGGGGACTTTATAAATTAAGACTTTAAAGATAACGTATCTTGGTAGAAATGGCTATTACTTATGTTCAAGCACTAGAACATAGAGTATTTTTAGATAGGAAGTCATTAGGAATCACTGTGATAGGTTGTAATCTGCTTTTTTTTTTTACAAAAAAAGTGGGAATTACTTAGCGTAACCTAAATGTCAGAATAATCTGACAACAAAAAACAGCAATCGTTGTCACAAAATACCAGCTTATGACCTTGGAGATTTTATCGATCGCATTTCGGAGTCCAGAAATGCCGCAGCAAAAAAGTTGATAAATTAGACTGTAAACGTGCCCAATTGTGTGCATGCATTCGCGTTGATTGATGATCACTGTGACTAGCTGGTTCTGGATTTGTCAGACCGTCAATTGTGAACGCAGTAAAAATCCAATGACTCGAATGAAACTTGCGAGCTTCAGAATGAAAACGAGCTTACAGACGCACACGCATAAGATACGCTGAAATATAATGAAGATTAGTTGAAACTGAACTAGGAAGAAATATTATTAGGGACTTGTTCTTCATCAGAAGGAATTAATCGACTATTTGTAAGTGAACAGATCAAACTAGTTCCGTTATAGTGACAAAGGTGAGGCGCGCGTTCAAGCTCCGATTATTTTGAAATGTCCATATCAACAGAAAACGAAGATATGAACAAAGTTGGGTGTTTTTATCGTAATTAACAGTACTACCATAAAAAGTCTGAAAACAGTCAGAATGTTAATTCAGCACCTTTAAAACAACTCAAATAACAAAAATCAACAAGCATAAAAACAGTGTACAACGAAATGTACAACCCCCGCTGAAGAAAGTTAACTGGTTAACGACTCGTTTAGTTTGGAAATCTATACGACCAGCTAAAAGAGTTGTTTTCCACCTCGCCAGGTTGGTTTCGTGCTAAAATGGTCGATGTTTCGCATTAGTTTATATTGTCACCCATTCGCCAGCATTGTTGTCTACTCTCTGAACATTATGAGGCCATCAAACAACTGAGACAGATGCAGGACGTGGTATTTCTGAAACCAGACAAAGGCGCTGGCATTGTAATCTTGAATAAAGCTGATTATGTGATGAAAATGCGCACCATCCTGGCTGATGATAGGAAGTTCAAAGTTGACCGTAGGCCAGATAGTGGAAAAGACAAATATCGAGGAAGCTGCAAATTCTTTTATTGCATGATATATAAGTGAGCGGGAGTATAAACAGTTGAAACCGATAGGGACCCGTACACCAAGAATGAGAGGATCATCCAAATTGCACAAAGCCGGTGTCCCCTGAGGCCTATTCTTGTCATGGATGATTCAGCTTATCACAACCTTGCTCGATGGCTAGTTCAGCTCCTTGATCCCATCCGTAAAACCCTCAGCTCCCGTTCTTTGAAGGATTCTTTTGAGTTATGTGATATTTTGGAGAATATTTCGGTGAGTTCCACACAAAAGATGTACTCAATTGACGTTGACTCACTATTCACAAACGTTCCGTTACATGAAACAGTTGATTATTTATGTAAGTTTTATATTGACTCATTGGCTGATATTTTTCTTTTTCCTTTTTCTTCTTTTTCTTTTTCTTCGAAGACGGACCGTTTTTTGCTTTATAAACAGTATGTCGATAACATTCTAATATTCACCGATTTTGACCATTTCATAACCCTTTTACATCAGTTCAATTCCACTCATCAAAATCTCCGTGTCATCCATGAACACGAGTTAGATAACTCACTACCATTCTTAGACGTCCTTATTTCTAGGACACTTAGACTGTACACTTAGCAGGTCTGTTTATCGAAAAGCCACATGGAGTGGGCAGTACCTACAATTCTCTTCATTTGTGCCCGTGGCTTTACAAACGTAGTTTGGTGCGAACTATTTTTCACCGAGCAAGGAAACTTTGCACAGCCGACCACCTAAAGTCTGAAGAGGAGCTCTTGAAGAGTGTTCTGCTTGCGAATGGATATCCGGCCAAATTTATTGAAATTCATTGCAAGGAACGAGTGGCTACTCCCCAACCACAATCAGCGCCGAAGAAGCAGGTTTTTATCAACCTTCCTTACACAGGTGACCGATGTAGTCAAAAGTTGAAATCAGCCAATGATCGCGCATATCCCGCAGCGGAATTGCGTTTGTTGCTTCCCAGTCACATGACAAGTCTCCACTACCTCGATCGTTCTTTCTTGGAAAACTCTGTCTCTCATGTTATCTACCAGTTCACTTGCAGTTGCGGTGACTCATACATTGGCAGAACAGACCGAAACTTACGACAAAGGAAGGCGGAGCACATCCCCAAGTGGCTGGTACAAACAATGACTCAACGCGGGTCAGTATACCAACACCCGAACAGAAATCCGGCGTCTTCGATCGCGAAACACCTAATCGCAACAGGTCATGTGGTTGACCCCGTCACTTCGTTCATGGTCCTATTCTAGGCTGTTGGCGTTCTCCGAGGCATTGTTGATCAAGCGTCACGCACCGGTCCTCTGTTGGCAAAAGTGCTGACGCAATCAATTTCGTTACCGTGGCAGTGAACCCTGATTGCACCCATGTGATGTTCGTTCATTTCATTGTTTTGTCGCTACGCGCCCTAACCTATATAACCGAATGTTTTATGTAATCGACTGATGAGAATAAACGAAGTGCTTGCATCTCGCAATGTATGTCTTCTTGCCGTCTTGATGAACTGGATAAGGGAACTCGATGTTTCAGATAGAGGACTTTCGTCAGTTTTCTGTTGCACACGACTTTAACATATTTGTGTTAGTTTGTACTTTCAAAGTGATTAAAGAAACATCGTTAATCACAACTAATAATGGTCATCATAACAAGCACAAAATTCCTTCTGCTGACTAAGGCTTGCAGCCACGTTGTTCAGTATATCCATCCAACCACATTCAGTATTTGTTGGACCTCAACCCAGGAGCCCAATGGAGAACAAACTCGACGCAGAATTCTTTATATGTCTACATCAAGTGGCGAGTCGCTCACCGTGCTGTCGTTCCCAACCACATGCAGAATGTGCGAACAACGCATGTTACGGTAGGCACCGGGCAGGCATCGATGAAACGTCCTCAAGCCACCTAAACCAATGAAGCGAGATTACCGCAAGTAAAGGGAAGTAATCTCTTCATAACACGCGTCAGATTGTCATCACTGTGAACAATGTTTATTCTGAAATACTAGAAATTCTCCTGTGTACGTGGTTAAGCCATGCAATGAGAACACCGACCCATTAATTACCATGCCATGCACTTGTCATATAGCCGACCCATTAAAGTCGGATGTAAGGTGCTTCAATCGGCGACTAAGCATCAGGAAATTAAAGAAGTCACAAATAATCCCGAAACTATAAACCTTGTTCGTTTCTCCAAATGAAAGCTTCGTGATCCGCTTAGTTACGGGTTTTACATGGAGAGCAAGACGGCGGAAAATCAGGCCCAGTTTAGTAAAAATTGTTTTGATGAACCACACGTGAAGCAACAGTTAACACAGCATGATAACGAAAGTCCTAAGGAAGCTGAGTCATGGATACCATCTTACCCTTACACGGTGCACAGCTGTTTGTTTCGCTGCCACATGCTGTGTGTATTCGGACTAGATGGGCGCATACATTGAGTGATGCTGCACACAAGATCCTCCACCTAAAAAGTTCCCTACTAATAGAGTATGCTTTTGCACTTCGATACTGTGCTTGTTTTATGGAAGCTGGTTAAACCACTGTGTGGAAATAAAAAGACAATATGGACTAGTAATTGACTGCTGACAACGGTGAAGACTAGTAAAACACGTAACATGTCAAAATGGCGGTGTAGGTGACAGCTTTTGCACAGAATTCGAAGAACACGAACAAACACTGGGAAATGTCCCTGAATTGTACAAAGCATCGTAAAAGCAATATCAATAGACTAATGGTAAGACCATGCCTATTGATTTTCTTTTAATTGCAGCTGCAATTCCCGTACCTATAGTATAAAAGAGCGGCGTGATGAATAAATGTATGTTGAGGTCAGTTCATACTCTCCGAGCAACCGCAGGAGTGTACCAACTTAGGCTTAAGAAAGCGAAAGAATCACGCTTTACCGTTCGGCAGGACCGTAGTAATCAGATCGCTGAGGCCATAGAGCACATCAATTGGATGGTCTGTTTAGGACTGATTAGGTGACGAAGCAATTGCAGTTCGTCAAGCAGATACAGGGGTAACTAACAACAGCACGGTCGTAAAACGGCCATGGCGTGCAAATTATACCGTTGAACTCTGAAGCTCATGAGTAGGTTTTCATCGGTCGATCTGTATAACAGTGATGACGTCAGGCATATTTCATTCTATCACCCTATAATGGTTGACGAGCAAGTAACCAAAAAGTAAGTTTCTCAGCCCGATCACAGGCGTATCTAAGGTAAAACAGGAGTGCAGAGAAAACAGTGAATTAGCAATGAGGACATTCATCAAACAAACAGGCTTTGCAGCTGCGGAGACTAAGTTGATCCAGACATGACTCAGATATGTCAACACATTACGTAGTTCGAACGTGCTGAGCTAGATCGAAAGCAACAACCTGAAAGTTAGCTTGCGATCTTGGTTCGGGGCATGAAAATTACCGATAGCAAAGTATTTGGCCGAGATTCAAACAGCAATGAGAATCTCCTGGTGAACAAAAAAACTGGCCGAAATTATCAAAGGTTGCAGTCGGTGGCACTCGTCACGTGAACCGTTGTTCCACAAGTTTCTACAAGTTTCAGGTTTCTAGAGCGATGAGTTCTTAACGAAACATGCAAATCGTTGTGTTATGCAGCCAGCATGAAACGCAAGATTACTTGTGACTTTATACGGAAATTCAACATCATCATCCACCTCTCTGAATTTAAGGAAGGGATAAAGCAAAGATGACCAATAATAACCTCAGACATACCGCGACAGGCCACGTAGGAATTGTACCAATGCGGCTGGTGGATTTACGTCAAGAGACAGGCCATCTTCAGTCCATTATTGGAAACTCATCACAGTTCTGATATATTAGTTCATACATAATACGAGACAATCGTGGGTCATGCAAAGGGGGTTTATAATAACCGTCAACGAAAAGCACGCACAAAGCCTGCTGAACAAATAATTCCAGTGCACCCTAGTAATCAGGTACTGAACTGTTGTCCAGTACAATTGAATGTATTGTAAGTAGAAGAGTAAGATTTTGATATTAAGTACAACATGCCCGAGTTATGCTGAAGCCCAGTTTGGGAATCTAACTGACCAATCAACTTAGCTTCAACCGACCACTGCTTACTACTTCGGCTGGTTTAAAACCAAATAAATTATGGGAGCATAGTGACTTTGACTGACGGCCAGTGCGATATCACGAAGGATCGCCTGTAAGTGGTAAGAGAACTTAAAGCAACAAATGTAGTGACACTTAAGCCAGACAAAGGCTCCGGGACCGTCATTTTAAACAAAGATACGCGTCACAAAGCTGTCGTCAATATTGGAAGGTCAAACGAAGTTTTAGCAAATAGACACAGCGGACAGTGTCATCGAAGGAGGCCGCACAGGACGACTTTGATTTCTTTTACAATTAAGTGTAATTGATGAAATGACGCGCAAAGCTCTTAAACAGTGTGGATCGTCGATAACTCAATTCTAAGACCTCCCGAAGACACACAATTGAAATGTCGCGTAGGCCTGTTCTAGCGTGGACAGATTCCTCATAAATCATAAATAGACATGCTGGTCAGTCACCACCCTAACTCCACTAAAATAAACACTTCAGGTATGCTCTACTAAAGATTCTTTTGAGTCGATCAAAGGCTTAGACAACCGCAGTCTAGCTAATGAGTTAAGGCGCTCCGTGGACGATCAGTTACTGTTCACGAATGTTCGGTTACAGGAGGAAATCGATATTTGTGAGTTTGTTGTAAACTGTTACATCACTGCGCTCGACCGATACTCCGCGATTAACTTTAATGTCGTGTACTGAAAATGTCCGTTTTCGTTTTCTTTATAGGTTATATTCCTAAACAGATGAGGAAAACAGGGAAAATCCATCAGGATCTATATCAGCAGACCGTTCATATTAAAGAATGGGCAAGAATGTGTTGTAATGACTACATGAATAGTTCACTCAGTCATTACGTGCACCTAGTCCGAAGGTCGAGAGCAGACAAGCACGGTTGATCATGGGTAGGGTCAACACGAAGTGATTACAGGGTCCAATAACAATGCGATATCCAACAACAAACGAATAGGGTTGATCGTAAGCAAATGACCAATCAAAGGGCGACAAAGCAATGATGGACAAAACTACCAACTGGCTAACGGAAAGCGATGAATGTCTCACTAGTCAGAAAACAACACGATTAACCCTACGGCTTTGGAAACGGGGGTTAGTACGAATGGTTAGCTGTAGATAACAAGTTGGTCACAATGGAAACGTTACGTCGGTAATACTAACATTGAATCGTTCTAAACAGAAAATGGACAACCTGTTGCAGCGCTCAAAAAGTTGTTGACCCAACCTAAAGATAGCCAGTGAGTTTGAGAGTAACAACTGTCTGCCATTCCTACACACACTCATAAGTCGCCGGGAAGATGGTTCTATTAAGGGGCTCTGTGCAGAAAATTCACGTGGTCCGGTCGGTACCTGAACTCCAGGCCAATTCAAAACAAACATACACTAGTGAATACGGGATTCAGGCGGGTAGAACGAAGTTGTACACAGAGCTGTCCAGCGAAGAAATATGATTTGCTCGTGTGTGCACTATTGTCAAGTAGTCAAACTGAAAGATTTTTGGAAAAACGAATAGAGAAAAACCGTCATCCGAACAGACGGACAATGTGGAAAAAAGAAAATTTACATAGAACTGTCTTTTAAGTGTAGCAACATGACCCATCAAACAACACGAAAACTAATAAGTTCAACTAAGCGGATAGTTATCGCAGTTGAATTTTCTGTATTCGCCTGAATTTCGAAATAACTTGTGTATTCAGTCAAACGGTAGTAGCAAGCTCAGTGCCCGTACACAATGCGTGCATCAAATCATACTGATTACGGACAAGGTTACATGGGCAGAACTGACAGATACCGCATCTCCAGAGTGAAGAACATTTGAGTAAATGGGTGCTACCGGAGAACGGCAATATCGGTGACACGCAAAAGATCAGTGTCCGCAGTTATTAGACACGTCCTGGCCGCCGGTCACGTTGTTGACCTTTCTTGCGCATCCAGAATTCCATCATGTCATTCTAATTCAGGATTCCCGTGATTTACTGGAGTGGCCACAATCAACCGACTCAAACCAACCGTTCGTGGACCTGAACGTCAAATTGGCTTAGTGACTTTTCTTAACACAGTAATTGGCCACCCAGTAAACATAGTTGTTTGGTTTGATGAAAACCGATTTATTTTACCGCAAACCTGGTACCGAAGAGTCCATATGAAATATGTGTGTGTCTATTGCTTTTTGTGCTTCAATTTTGTTCAAATAACGTTCTGTTCACTGATTAAACATTCCTATTTCACGTGGGTCTTATAAATTTCCATGTATATCTTTTTATTTGCAGCAGCACTGATTCGAACTATCCCGCTATGTGAACACACTTAAGAACCAGATGATAAGGAATATTTTCATGGCCCTGGCAGCCAATAGAAGATGGCCGAGATTTTCATTCATCTATAATCAGAATGGCTACCCTTCAAAAAAATCATACACGAATCACTTCGAACAATTTTCAGTACGAATAGGAAGCACACATTACCGAGGCTGATGTTCAACAAATTGATTACTGATTGGCACTGGGAGACGTCCAGCATTATAAGGCGAAACCCACTTATATTTGTAGACAGTTTCGAGCGATCATAATCCGGTCGCGCCTAATGTGAGGTCGATGGCGCAGTGGCCAACATATTCAGGTTTACGAACCGGAATTCTATTCCCAGTAGTGTCATTCATTAGAGCTCACAAGAATGAAAGTCGAATCTGGTCGATTTGTTTTGGAAGAAGACAACGATGAAAAACAACCTTAAGACAAACACAATTCATTCAAATCAAACTAATTCATGAAGGAAGGCGTGAGTTACGAAGCCAGCATCAAGAGTAATGGAAAAAGAGAGCAAAACGCATCCAGGTACAAACCTCGAGAATCGTTGGACAACTGGGGAGCGTGACTGCCAATTGAATTAGACACATTGTGATTAGTTTTCAGTTCGAATGGACGGAAATGTGCCGTCTGCGAGGTCACAGATCGAAAATCAGGACTGGTAGAGACGACAGCATTCTGTTGCTGACATTGCCGAGGTTGATTATTCTGCATCTGAGACGGACAAGGACGATACGGCTGTTGCTGCTGCTGCTGCTGCTGCTGGGGATGATGAGGTCCGACGTTCGCAGTATGATGTGGTTGTCTGATCAGGTCTGCAGAAGTTCGACCAAGCCAACTGCCGCTACGAGGTGGTGGAGGCGGGGGCGGATTGCGTTTGCAAGTGACTGAGGACGCAGTCGGCAGACAAGCTGGCTCACTGTGGAAAAGAGAGCAAGTAAACATGGCTTCTGTACATGATTAATGAAGGAAACAATTGGTCTTTAAGAGATGAGGGCAAACACACAGTACGCAACCATAAGTTAAGGGAGAAGTGCATAATGATATACTATAAAATGAACCAGGAATTTGAAAGCGATAGTTTCAGAATGGAAATAGATGAAACATGTCAAATGAGAGAATGCAATGAAAGGTACAGTTAGCTACTGCGACCTGAAAGAAATTATTTATCCAAATGTATTTCAGCATGTGCCCTCAAACCCTTAATTTACGACCAGTTTGGACCAGATAGGTAGAGATAAACCGGATGAAATTGAAACCTAAGTTCTTCGTATCAGGAGATGATACACGTGTGTAATTACTGATATGATGGAGGACGCACACACGTCCAGGCAATCATGCAGAAAACTTTAGATTAAACCTGGTTTGACTGATACTCTACGCATTTCACTTATTATTGAGCCCTTTGAAAGTGGCATTTATGAAAAAATCTGGATCACTGTGGTTCAATGAACCTTAATTAAGTTAACCGAAAAAGTAACGTCATCAGAGAATGGAGCAATTACAGAGGGCTTTCAGAAATTAGTAGCGGGTGTCTCTGCCACTGTGCCGACTCAAAGGGTTTCGAATTGTGCGAGAGACATTCAGAGATGGACTGACCATACATGATAGAAAACAGGATGTAGAGCATATTAAAGCAGTGTGTTGCCGTGATTGGCCTATCCATCAGTGGAGTGTTTGAACTTACGAATCTTGATTTCCGATGCAAAAACTAGACGGCCACAACAGAATAGGAAAACAAGGATATCGAACGAAGTTAACAGTTCCACATCTTGCGGCAATGGAAGTTTCATTCAAGTATGGTGAACTAGTTGCATGGACAAAGGTAAATTAGCTGAATCAGATATCACTGTCGATGGCGATGCAGCAAACCTATGTTAAAACCATGCAATGTGGAATAAGATGGTGAATCCTACAGAAGTATACTGGAACACCACTAAACACGTCACAAGGTCTCCAAAACTACGAAACGACGAGACTGAAAAGCACCGCCAAGGTCTGAACATTCAGTCGGATCTAAACGCAGAGATACAGTTTGCCTTACAATTGTAATGTTGCCCGTTTTCAGACCAAGATCTCAACAGTTCTACCCAGATCCATCGAGTCTTTTGTACAAAAAGTAAAGGGCGAGTGGACGTGGCTTTGTTAAAAAAAAAGATTTAACTTAATGAGAATATCCATTTATAATAACGCACTTGTGAGTTATACATGCCGTTTGTCTCAGACTCAGTGCAAATAAGTTTAGAATCTCCAATTTATAATCATGGCCATTCCTATGATAGGATGTGCGGTGAGTTGCAACAACCACGAAGCTGCTCATGTCTCTCCGATGAAGGTACACTGCCAAAACATACATTACTTATGTTTCCTAAACGTGGTGAGAGAATAGGACTAGTGAAAACATAGGTCATTCAGAAAACTGATATCATTGACTGAACTTAAAATGATACGACTACCGGTGAATCAATTAACTTTGTCTGATTGCTGCATCTAAAGAATGGGTAACTTATTCACGAACGCCACAGATTCCGGGATCAGGTCGGAAAGCTGGAAAATCTATTTTTTCCGAGACATCATTAGATCGTGTAGCTTTTCGCACTTTTTAAAAACGGTCATGGATGTACATGCGATTGGCGATACTACCAGAACCCTCATGAGAGGTTCTCACTGTAGTCGTCAATAACGATGACAAACTTATTCCAATACAATTCATGGTAACACAATGAAGTCAAGCCATTCTGGAAATGAATGCTTCGAGGCAGCAGAAACTAACGCCTTCACTGAATGTTACTTGTGATCATGTTCGAATGAAATAATCAAGGTCCAGATTCACAAATTGATTATCAACAAATCGAACGATGATGGGACATATCGAACATGCTGTGCTCGAGGAGACAGACAGACTGAGTACATCGGCCTCATTGACAAACGTGAATACAGAGGAGTTTGAAAGAGGAAATGATCGTAGTGGGAGTCTATTCGATTTGTTGAGTAACAAGACAACGATACAGAGAATACCCTAACAACAGACCAACCCAGTATCATTCAAAAATATAACTGGAGTGAATAAATAATTGTACTGTTACACAGCAGTCTGCCAGTCAGGTTCTGTTGTGATGGGTGACTAAATCGGAAGTAGGAATATTCCAACACTCGGCGAAACATCTCAACGCAGCGGTAAAGTATGTTCAAAAGCTCACAGCGAGTGGATTGCAGACAACACGGGACGACCGGAGGAGCCATCGCTCAACGAAATTATACCAACGGATGCGAGACGACTGGTAGAAAACCCACGACAGAAGACATCAGCCCACACACACAAATCAGGCAGAAGTGCACACGACGTGAGTGGAAACGGCGGTTAGGCTGTGGATTTTAATCCAGGTTCATAAACGTCAGCACGCGCGTGGCGTGGGAACGTGCGGATTGGACAACAAAGATTGTTGATGAGTAGTCGGGGATTTGGTTAATTTCAAGTTGAACATCACCCACAATTGATCGCAGCTGTCGCATTCCCATAGACTTTCCAGTCGGCCCCTTTCGAAAAGAAGCACTAGACTCGAGTTTCGCTCTCATTAGAGCTCGTCAGTAGTGCATATCCTTGCCACTGCCGGGACTAGAACTCCGGCCATGCTTTCATGAGGCAACCGTGTTTACCACTGCGCCATTGACCTCACATTAGGCACGACCGAATTATCATATGTGAACGCTCAACCACTTTCGCTTGTGAGTAATGATCAGGTTGCCCGATCGCCTCGACGGGAGACACAGTTACTGTCTGTTAACTCCAATCGATAACCCCTCGACTAGGACTTCTCTCCGAATTGAAATCACAAAAACCATTGACTTTTCGAGCGGTATTTTGATTGTTGATGAGTAGTAGGGGATTTGATTAATTTCAAGCTGAACATCACCCACAATTGATCGCAGCTGTCGCATTCCCATAGACTTTCCAGTCGGACCCTTTCAAAAAGAAGCACTAGACTTGAGTTTCGCTCTCATTTGAACCCGTCAGTGGTGCATATCCT
>LOND01000712.1:34696-45349 GCA_014220965.1 Paragonimus kellicotti | reverse complement strand
AAACCAGCTAAAAGACCAACACTGGTAACTGCGGAGAAAGTGACATAGGTAGGACCGACAGATCATTGATTTTCAGAATGAAGTGGATTCACAAACACCTCCCGCAACCGGACATTGTAGTCACAGAGAATCGTAAGCCCCCAGCTTCGTCGATCGGACGACACATCCTGTCAACTGGCCACAACGTGGACTTGACCTCAGCCTTCACCATCATAATGCGCCACCACAACCCACGGTTCCTAAAATTTGCTGAAGCCGTCGCGATAAACCGGTTCAAACCTGTGTTGTGTGTACAAGTTGTGTGTTACAACGAGACTGGACCTTGACGTGGTGTGATGGCTTGCGCATCTCGCTCATCTATTGGACTAAACTGGACGGTGTGGCCACCACACCGATAGAGTCACTCATACCAGGCAGGCCAATGGGTAGAGGTCTGACAAACCAGTCTCCTGGTCCTCCAGGTTGGGGGTTGGAAGAAGGTTGGCATCTTTTTCCGGAAAAAGTACCAGTTCTGGTACATTGCCACCCAACCGCTGCCTTGCGGTACAGGCTTTTGAGCCAAAGGCTTTGGTTGAGAACCCTAATCGTTCTCCTGTCTAGGTCTGGGCGTCCTGGCAGTATCTCAGCCCACACACAACCATGAATATTCACAACAATAAATCCATACTGCATCGGCCGTCTCGCAGTATAAACCGGGTCGCCCTATCTGCTGCATACAGCAGGGTGGATAGGCGAAAACATGCTACTGCTGACCCCTCCCCACTGTCCTATCAAATTTAGCTCTCACCCCCGACCTCCATTTCTGATAATTATTCTACACGCTCCACAACAGATGTAGCTGCGACTGCTACACAATGTTGGATTTTCTATTTTGCAAAGGCCCTCCCCCCTGGTTTATACCACGTTGTAACATCGCATTGTGTAAAATCAAGGCTAACACAACAACTGGCACCTGCCAATCAGTTTGCGAATTCAGAACTCAGTTCAAGTACACAAAAACCAGCTCTCGTAAACATGTTCATATGAACAAATGAACATTCAGAAACAAATTAGTATAGAGAAATCCGAAGAAATGTTTCGTGATTAAACAGAAGTTCGTGGTGTTTATGCAGACTGTGTGCAGCAGAGAAAACAGATACAATCCTTGTATATGTGGCATAACGTTAAACCTTCCAAGAATGCGAAATTGAGCTTTATTTCAATCAGGGTGGCCCATTATTCGTCTGTCACAGTGCCAATGGAAACGAATAAATTGTCTGCTCCTACTGTACCGGAACAGGAAGCTAGTTTCTAAACTGATTCATAAACTCCCCTCGGTCAATTCGTATCTCCTTTTTTAAATACGACTGAACCAGAAGTTACATGACATGTTACTGACAGCTGTTTCCGAATCTGGTTCCAGAAAAAAAAGATCTCATGCAAATCAAAAGACATCTGCTTCAATTCGTAACGGACTCCAGGAGCATCACGACGTACAGTGTTCATAATTATTGCAGCAAGCCAGACTGGAGACGACGCCAGAAGTGGACTTATAAAGCTGTCCGCAACAATGTAGTATCTATGGATTAACAAATCATGCGTAAACCCAAGCAGTAAGTCGTCCGGTAGGGAGCATTTGCTAGTGATTCCCATTCGACCAAGATAACGAATGACTGCACGTTGTACACCTACTTTGGCTTGCTGGAGAACTAGACGCACTATTTATCAGGTGTGATGAACATGGATAAAAACATACACAACAGAGCACAAAATGCAGAGCAAGAAGTAGGGCGATAAAAAAAGAGATGAAACTTCTTTGGGTAGTTTTAAACATGCGATTTTTAAATTTCATTTTAAACACTTCCTGTAAGAAGAAATAAACACCGGAGACACCGCGACACCAAGCATAGCAGCACTTCTGTCACCGATGACAACAATCATATTCTTTGACAACCTAAGCCGACAACATTCCAATCCGAGAAGATTCAACTGAGACTAAACAAGATACCCGTTTTTCACACTTTTACATCAAGTAACGGGCCACTGCCGTGCTGTTTCTCTGGCACAAGGTGGTATATGCTGGACACATATGCGAGGCGTATTCGAACTAGCTTAACCAGGGAAGTGAATCCATTTCGAGTGAAGAGGCTGCATTCCCCCACACATTGCTGTGTTTCACTGTCGATTACGTCGCGCAACCGCTACATGCAGGCAATGCCCCACAAACAACGATTGTCAAAAGTAGATAACGTAAGAACATCTTTTAAAAGGTCAGATTTCTCAGTCACAATAACTCACATAAAACCATATCGTGCCCCCGACGACAGGTGGACGTTATACCGGCGTCAGAGATGTCTCAAATTGACAACTGTCGACCGGGCCTTAGTAAGGTGTATGGACAACTTGCGCTGTCCAAGACAGCAGTGGTCGAAGTAACCAGGATATGAAGCGTCCAGTGTGTGTGGAAAATGACTATCATCGTCGTTATCGTTAGGATAGAGTAAGGTAATGGAACTTTTCAGAAGAAAACAGGTATAATGCTATTTTGCCAATGATGTGGTACTGCGATTTTGAATAAGCCTTTCGAAATACGACAATGTTATCCAATGAACACTTGCAATTTTTTGTGGGCTGACAGAGCAAGAAGGTGAACTTCTATTGACCTTTCACACTGTCTACGACAATATTGCTAGAAATGTAACGAACTGGAGAAAAACACCGTCTGTATGTGAGCTGTGATCTCTGCAACCTGACTTTCGTAGTCACAGGGATTAAAAATGGTAAAACGACCAGTGTGATTGTCCTAAAGTGGGAGGGAGACTGAAAGTGTTTATGTCACGAACTAAGTCTTCTGGACAGTGCAGTGTTGCCTGTAGGTATACGAAGTCAGTCAACGTATGATCGTGGTAACCTATCGGATCACCCGAATGCATACATCATTAATACCAGGTGCAAAAATAACGAACTGAAGCTCGCAAATCAATACCGCTGATACCATACCTTGCTCAAAACGGCCCCAAAATCGATTGCAAACCAATCAGTAGCGTGTGGAAGCAGTTGTAAGCATGTGTGGACCAAACGAGGTCAACTGAGCGACAACTGATCACCATCAACCCATATTCAATCGATCTTGCCCTCAGAGCGGCTCAAGTATATTTCACGTTCATAAGATATTCGTAGGTGACAAACTGCAAAAGTGACCTCAGATATTCAAATTAAGGGTTTTTATTGGAATAAATTGTTCAAAATGAAGAATAAATTTCAAGAAATATAATGGTAGAACAAACGAGTCCAGCTGGACAGAATAATCGTAGCCAACAGAAACGCATATGAACAGCACTCGAGATACCCTACCGTGAACAGAATAAGTACCAACTGTCCTTTAGCCCACAGCCCACGGCGGCGTTCATCTGGAACCGATTAGATTCTTGTTACAACTATCAATGTAACGTTATTCGTCGCCTTGATGCAAACAGCTCTCTCATTATGGGGTTGCACAGACGTTAGATATTCAGTCATAACTGTTTATTAAGTTTTCAATTTTCGTCTGTCTCATACGACTCTTTCTCTCCTGGACAGTCAACGGATAGTGATTATGACGAGCGGAAAAAGACAAATGGGATGTCGATGGCACTGTCTTGTTTTTCCACTGGTTTTGTAGCAAATAAGAGTTGCTTGCTGTTTACCTTCTTTGCCGTAAACACTGTAGTTGGGAAGTGAGAAAATAAAATAGTGGCAAGAATAAGGAGTCATCGTGGATCTTTGATGTGCCGCATGGGAAACCAACAGAGGCAAATGACTTGTAGTTAGACATACAAACGCTTAGCCGTTTACACAACTTTCCGCTGAACTCTCATGCACATATCGTGCAAGCGTTGAACTACAGTTTCGATTTTCTAAGAATGGTCGCTAAAGGCAGATGAGCAAGCGCGAAGACAAAACCACCAATTGATTCGCCTACTCGACAGTGTCATCGATCACACGTTGCCAGTGAACATAACCAGTGTTTCCGTTGAATTTCATTTGTCAAACATTGAAAGCTGACATAAAACAGTCCTTCAAAGTTTATTGATGAGGGATACCACCTCAAGGAATAGTTGGTCCGGCCAATTCAAACCAGCCAAACGATTGTGCAAGATAAGAGTGGGCAAAGCAAGTTCTCGAACAATTATCAACTGTTGGCATCATAAGGATCTTTGCTACTCCGATTTAAAGGCAATTCTCCAACATACTGTTAAAGTCCCAACTGACCCCGGTCGAACAATCACCTGCACGAGCAAACGCAACTCACACCATAGTTGCCTTTGGCTAAGATTACGCGTGGAAGCCTCGTACTGTAAGATAAAGTTGGAAAAAGTCAACACACTACTTGAATTTGAACTGTAACTGATATCGCGTTCTTTGTCTCCATTTCCGGATCGCGGACACGTACTTTGTGTATGATTGAGGAACACAGTGAACAGAACGGATAACTGTAATGTGAACTCTCAAGGTACTAAACTCGCGTTATGAATTGAGTCATACGTGGTCGATGTTATTCTCTGGATTTCTGCTTTGCATGTATCCAACCCTATCACTGCCGACCAAATAGAGCTCAAGGTCACACATACGTGCACAATATGAAAACAAAAGAGAGTGCTTTACTTCTCATTCGAAATAGAGGTAAGTATGGGAGTGAGTAAGGGGTAAGTATGGACAATGAACGTAACTGAACTTGTATTTTTTTCTGGTAGCTGTTAGCACTGTTTCACATGAAGCGTTGAGGGAATAATAATTAGTCGATAAACAGCTCGCTCGGACTCGTTCCAAATGCACTCACGAATAGTAACGTCATCCATCACGTACTGTTACTTCTTCAAGAGGACGTAAGACAATGTTATACGGGAGGAGAACTATGTACGCGAATCAAGATACTCATGTGAACAGCCCGATAGCACAACATAAAGAAAACAAGTGGAGCTGCTAGTGAAGGTAAAATGGGGATATAACGCATCGCTCACTAATGAGTGACTGCATATATGCGAGTGCGTTACAGTTCATCCGATACACATTACAGCCTTAACTGACTAGGTAAAACGTCTGTTTGTATTATACACAATGAACGTGAGCCTCTATTTCGTGTCTAAGGGCATGAAATAAAAAGACGGTATGGACATATGCGGATCCTATTCCATTCTGTTCTGGCTGACGTGTCCGTCACCAAAACAGCGCAAGCTATTAACCTACACCGAACGACCAAACATACAAACCTTGCATTCATCGATGAAATAGATAGCGTGGAAAAATGATTCGTGCATTAAACTCTATCCATCCAAAACTCTTAATAACTTTTCAAGTATAAACAAGAGGACTGTTTGTCCTTCCAGGCTATTTCCATTAGATATCGGTTAAAAGGTTCTAGTGAACAATCCGTGTGCCGAAAGTCAACACAGACAGAACGGTACATAGAGTCCGTGAGTTTTGCTCTTTTAGCACACACGAAAGATGACTCGTTCGTACTGTGTTTAACAGAGCGTCAAGAATTTGCACCGCCGATAAACTGGCGGCCAAACAGAAAGTAGTAAGGAACTCCTCGTGCATACAATTTCTAAACATCCCTCACTAGAAACTGAAGCAAACTCATCCCTCTAAAACAACACTTGCGGAAGTGCTTGAATAACACACAGTACCCAAATCCTTTTTAAAAAGTGATATTACACTGAGCACTTTTAGCAAGATGACCAACGTCACATTGGCATATAGGCGCATGAGGCAACGAAAGCATACAAAGTAACCCCTGTCTCTTGATCTCACAAACAACTAGGCTGATTCTGGCGTCGGCCAGAAAACAAACTCTTATGTGCTCCATCAACGTTTGCATTTGTCGTGTGCGAACTAAACATAAAGTCGCCTTTCAATCTATAAAACTCTTTTTTATAGGAATACGTAACAGCACAGAATACAATGTCTAATCTAACGGGTTCCAATAATGAAACAAATAAGTATGAAATAATTATCAAAGCACCATGAACGAATCAGTCACAAATTACAGGTTAATATAGTCGAACAATGAACAGCTAAAGTGGTCTGGCTGTTAGCGGGTAGGTCTCTGCTTGGAGGATTTCTATAACACCAACTGAACCTTAGCCAAAAAAATAGAAGGCCATATGTAAGTGAACAAAAAAAGAAATCACGTTTGAAGAGTACGTGTCTAATTGTTCTTTGATATTACTTCTTCCAAATGCTATCTTCATGTGCTGAAGCTCCTTCAAACTTGGCAGTAAGCTGGGATACTGGTTTAGGATAAGCAAAGTTGCCCGCCAGAAAAAACGATGGACACCCTAGAAGCATCATACATGAACAGTAATGTTCACTAACAAACTCCTCGTCATTGTTTACATCATCTCCCACGATGACACCTGTCTCACTTTCTTTGGTCATCTAACATTTCTATCAAACAAGGAATATCATAAACCAAGACGTCATAATCTGAAATGGCATACAACAGGTGATGAATCGAAAACATCAGACATTTAACTTTTAGCAAGTAATGCGTTTGCGTAGTGGGTCGTCCACGATTGTTGACGTGAATATCCATAGGATTCAACTGACGACCATCGTCTGAATCTATTTCTTTTAGGTGGTTCTAGAAATCCGATGACCTCTCGGGGCGACACACTCGTGAAAACCAAATATGCGATTCTTTTGTTAATAACTTTAAATGCTCAGTGGCGTTGAATGATTTATCTGACGCCACTTTAAACTCTATGCACCCGTTGTTCGTTGACGACTGCACTCTACCTTAGAATAGTTAAATCCCAGTCTAGCGTACAAAAAGATTTTGACCTATCCTTAATTAGGCTTACTATCAACTCTTTCATTCAAAGACAGACATCTAACTTTTTGCCTCATCATAAGTAGTAATCTGTTAGCAACTGAACATTTAAAAATAGTTGTTCCCTCAAAAGTTAGGTCCGCTGGCAACATCTTACGTGGATGATGATTTCCAATTTATCTGGCTCATCCAAAGGAACAGTGATCCAGCGGAGTACCCGAGCATCAAGAAAATTACACCCCCGCGAAAAAATCCCAGTACAGCAAGTATACAAATTAAAGCCTAAGTCAAGCTCAGACTACTAGTGAACTGAGCTCTCAGAATTTACCCCCAATCCTCAAGATCATGCGCCAGCTTGGTTATTATAATCGGATGCCCTACCGTTTACGATTAGGCAGACACGAATGAAATAAACTTATTGCAGGCTACAACATCTCTATGATCATTCTAGACGATATCATGCTCTCCCAGGCTAAGCGAAGAGAAACGTGTGCGTCCGCCAGTAGCTATATGCGCAGTAATCTTTTTACCCAAGATGAACCTACAGTTACTAGCTTCCACCTGAAATTACAGTAGCAGTTTCAGTTGAGAATCTTCAATAGAGTTTAAGACAACTCAAACATATCTACTGTTACACTGTTTGCATAACAGTCTTTCTGATATAATCTTTTAGCTATGTTAAATTAGGAGATATATTAAACTATTCCCGACCGTTTGGGACCTGCTCAGTTGTGTGGAAATCAGCATTCTCCTCATGTTCGTATCAGAGTAGACCATGATTATTGTCATCACTTTTTTTAAACTAGATATGGCCTGGTTGAAACCAAGTAGATCACGTATCAACCAATGGTCCCAGGTGTCATTTGATAGATGGGCTTTAATCGCGTGCACATGTGATGAAAAGCACAGTCTGTACTGACCAACAAGCAAATAGTGCGCACTAAGTACGAGAACAAAGAAAAGTCACGAAAATCGATAAAAGTCATTAACGTCGACCAACATCTTTTGTTTATTTCCCACAGATTATAACGTTTCTTCCCATATTTTGTTTAGTTAAAAGTAAATAATGGAACCTGTCAGATCAAAACTTGTAGACGCATTGTTTTTACATATATCTGCAAGAAAAACGAGCTTAATTTGCAAGCCAATAGAAATATGGCAAAAAAAATAGCCACCTTGCAAAACATGGTGAATGTGATTTCGATTACAACACTCCTGAGGAAGGCCACCCGAGGTGGTTGAAACGTAGAGTATTACAACTTGCTCATAACGTTGTGTTATTCTCAATCCATTTATCAATAACATGTTAAACACGACGCCCAAACTGTTTGACTTCATTCGTACTAAATTTGGTGCGGATATCTTACACTTACAAAACGTTCGTGCACTGCAACAGCCTTTTGCAGTTAGACTCGCACTGGCAAAAAAGAAGGGACGTTTATACTCACAGATAGAAAGTGTCGCGTACAAGGCTAACAAGTCGAAAAGACAGGAACTTCAAAAATCTGAGAGCCACCAAGCAATATCATTTCATGAGAGAAGCGAAGCGTACTGATAGAAATAGTATGTGCATTCGTCATTGCTAATGGATGACAATCATGTTTTGCTTTAATTGACGGGTGCAATATTGTCTTCTACGATTTTGATTTCAAACAGTACGGTCATCTTAACCTGGCACATATTTAAACAAAGTGTCACAGTCACTCCCAGCAAACAAACAAACGGACAAGTAATCGCTGTTCTTAGGAGCTGTTGTTGATCAGCCCCAGTTCCGCACGCAAATGCTCGTTCGTGAACTTTGATTGGCTGAATACTCTCCAACGGGGAAACTGCTCCAATCCAATTATATTACACACAGTACACGCGAAAGTAGCTAAGAGATTTCTCAGTGTATCAGTTGATGGGTCGTACTTAGGGCAACGGCGAAACTACAAGTCACCTATCAGAAACAGGTCATTATGGCAGTGTCGCGTGATCGTTTACGGTTCTCATCAAAGCTCACAATATACAAATTTTAAAGTATCATGAAGAGTTGTTGGTCAGCCGTCGGAAGCGGGCGATATGCGTTTTCATAATGCGAACAGATCTAAGTTTAACCTTAGTACTGCAATTCCATTGAGAAATAGACGTCGTTTGCATGACAAACGAACATTACTCAAATCTGAACGCATTACTCGCAAGTACATGAACTCATTGAGCGGCTTTCATAGGGTCTACAAATACGTTAGTCAAAAGTTTACGACTAATAAAGAATGTGCAAAATGAATAGGTTATGGCTTCTGACTACCGTATGTAAAGAATCTGGCATTGGATACAAGGGTTTGAGACTAGACTCGTAACAGCAATGTATTGAGGGCTTTCAAAACAGAAAAGCTTGCGATGACATTTCGAAGTCTGGAAAGTGTCGGTAGAATTGTGGCAAAATCACTTGTCGCCTCGTTGGAACTGGACGATCGAACAAACGGAAGGTAACATGTTTAGTCACTCGAAAGATCCGGCCTCAAATGAGGTGAGGGATATGCTTATGTCAGTTTCCGCAAGCCAGTCACCGTAGCTGAAAGTTAACTGGTAAGTGTGATATTATGTAGACCGTTTGGACACCAACGTTGATATGTTGATTCCTTTGCAAAGTAGCTCCACATACACGGAAGTCTGAGATATACAACCTTCTCGTGATTTTGTTACCGCCAGTTTACAATAACATGATAAATTTCATGCGGGCTACAGTATGAAATAAGACACTGTAAGCAAGCAGTAACCCATTAGCATGCTGACTAACCTAGGAGAGCTTACTAGACATCGTTTGACGATCAGTTGCGGAAAACAGCACCTGCTCCTACACAAGCTATAACAAGACGGCAAAAAGATGAAGTGAGAGGAGGTCAGCCCGTCCGAAATCGTCCCTCCAGTGCCATTATCTTGAACGAAAGTTAGCCCATCATCCATATATTGTTGACAGATTTGAACTTCAATACAAACCTATCCTCATTGTAATGCTATCAACCAGGGTGTAGCATAGGTTCAAAAAGCAAAACGTCACATTTCAATGAAGAACAACAGTAAAGGATCGAAGGCAGTGATCGGAATCTGGAGAGTCAGGCTAGGAATAAAATCAATCGTCTCGCTCGTCACTGAACATTTAAGTGGAGAACATTGCATACTTCTCTCAATCTAGTTGTCTTTTAGTTTGTTTTAATAACACTGAGACAAAGGTATGCCTTGACACGAGTCGATGTATCACCAAGACTGACGATAGAGGCACATGGCACATGAATTTCTGATGCACAAGTGCGGGGTAAGTTGTGAATGAACTTTAAAAGAGTGTACTATTCTTCAGGTATGGGGTCAGACAAAAGTATAATTTACAACTTAATGACAAATCTTAACATGTTTGTCGGCAAGAGTTTTTTTTATACACACCGCGAAAAAACTGACTCTATCCAATATTTTGCACACAATTCTGCTACCGCACGCGACAAAGTCCCCATTCGTATGTCTCAACAATTGAAATAAGTAGGCGTACTATTATAGAAAAATTAGTTGACACTCGTTCACTTTCCATTAATTCTAAAAAATGACTGTGACAAAGCTATAAGACAAACCACTACAGAGAGATGAGCACACGATGCAATAGTCAGTCGCAGGTTGGAAAAACCACTAGGAAACCCTTTCAGGAATTGTTCCTTCCAAACTGTAAGGTCAGCGTGTTACTTAAGGAAGCCGTCACTCACGTGGTGGTTCAAAATTAGCAGGAGGAGTTAAGTAACGATGTAGCACTAGACAGGAATGTGTTAGGGCGCTCATTTGTTCCCATCCGAAAACCGTCTCCGTCCTGAGAAAGAAACAAAACCATGGGCTTA
>LOND01000711.1:102885-114041 GCA_014220965.1 Paragonimus kellicotti | reverse complement strand
CGCCGCCACTGAAATTTGGTAATGGGCGCGGACTGAATCAATTTTGCTGAGAATGTTTTTGTCCGAGAGGCCCAAGAACTATCGGAAGGGCAAATTATATCGAATTCGAGCATGTGTTCGATCTCTACTCTAGCAAATTTCAGATTTTCAGAGGCCAACCTGTGAAGCCTAGCTGATACGTGCGGACCTGTGATTTTTAAGAGATGTGTGACATTGTAGGTCACAGCGGGCACGGCGTTTGATGCCAGGACTAAGTAATAATAATAATAATAATAATAATAATAATAATAATATATATTTCTCAACGCATTCGTGAGAGACACGCTCGGATGTGCGCGATCATGACAGATAATTACAGGCGTTACAAATCAACAAATGTTTACATTGTAAGACAAACATGAAGTCTGCTGACAAAAGAATGCATAATCAGACAGAGGTAGGTTGCGGTTTACGAAAGTTTGATACACACATCAGTAAGAGAAATAGTTCGCTCATTCCTCAGATTCTGTTCAAAAGATGAGATGTTATACTAATTTTTCTTATACAAGGTTATGTGGGGGACGATGTTTCAAATATTTCAAGGTCATGCCGGGAAATACGTGCAAATGCATCTTCGAGGGATTCCGCCATTATCCAAATGCCAATCATTGGCATCGATTTTCTCAAGCACTCCGACCTGTTAGTCGGCCGTAAGACGCATTTGACTGTTATGCGGACTTTGACCAACGCGGTTGCAATCAGTACCGTCTGGTATCCGGTCATTACGAACACTCATGCCTCTCTTGGTAAACAGTTCCCCATCGTCTTTAGACAGCCGACCTGGACGCCACCAGTAACTGAAGTGGCGCAACACCACATCATTGACACTGACTTGCCGGTGTCGGCCAAAGCTCGTCGTTTGACACTGGATGAATTGAAGATATCCTGCACCGAGTTCGAGCACATGCTGGAGCTCGGAATCATGCGCCCGTCGGATGGTCCCTGGGCCATGCCCCTCCATATGGTGCCTGAAAACGCCAGGAGACTGGCGTCCATGTGGAGATTATCGCGCGCTCAACAACGCCACGGTACCGGATAGGTACCCCATTCCGCATATTCAGGACATCACGGCTAGCCTGAAAGGCACCCGTGTGTTCTCGAAGCTCGATCTGGTTCGCGCTTATCACCAGATCCCAGTCGCCGCGGACGATATCGCCAAAACAGCGGTGATTACACCATTCGGCTTGTTCGAATTTCTGCGCATGCCGTTTGGTCTCCGGAACGCTGCTCAAACATTTCAGCGATTCATCAACGATGTCACAAGAGGTTTGGACTTCGTCCATCCCTATATCGACGATCTTTTGGTGGCAAGCTCCTCCGAAGAAGAGCACCAGAACCATCTGCGATTGCTCTTCGAACGATTTGCAGCGTATAACGTCAATGTCAATGTAGATAAATGCGTTTTCGGCCAATCGGCAGTTGAGTTTTGGGGTATCATGCCAATCAGCACGGCATTCGGCCGCTGACCGATAGAGTACAAGCGATTCGCAACTTTCCCCGCTCTACAGCGCTCGTCGCTGTCCGTCGTTTCAACAGCATGGTTAATTAATACTGCCGTTTCATCCGCATTGCGCGCAACTCGTGCAACCGCTGACTGACTTACTCCGTGGCCGTTCTAACGGCAACGTCGAGTTGTCAGAAGCAGCTGTCGACTCCTTCAACCGCACCAAAGACGCGCTAGCCGCTGCAATGATGTTGCACCACTTCGACGCAAACGCCACCACTAGTATAGCCGTAGACGCATCCGACACAGCTGTTGGTGCCGTACTCCAACAGTTCGTCGATGGAATCTGGAGACCACTTCATTTTCTCCAGACGTTTATTACCGCTGAAACTAGGTACAGCACGTTCGGTCGTCAGTTACTAGTATCTACTCGGCCGTTCGTCACTTCAGATAGGCTCTCGAAGGCCGCCAGTTTGTGAGTTTCACTGATCACCAACCGTCGATAAATGCCTTCCTTGATCGTCCCGAGCGCCACTCAGCCTGCGAAATGCGCCATTTGGATTTCATTTCGCAATTTTCGACAGACGTACGACACGTCTCTGGCAGTGACAACGTTGTGGCTGATGCTCTGTCACGCGTATCGGCACTTGTTGGCCACGACCACATCGACTTGTCAGCTATGGCCGACGCACAACTTACGGAGAATAATCTCCGCGTATATCACCAGCGTTTGTCATTGCGCCTCACGGAACCTTCCGCTATCGACAGCACCTGGAACGGTTTTGTGCGATACTTTCGCTGGACACCCTCGTGTCTCCAACCTTACGATTTCGCGTGTTTGACAAGCTGCATAACATTGCCCACATTGGCAGCCGGGCCACGGCCAAACCTATTTTTGATAGGTACGTCAGGCCCGGTATGCAAAGGGAACTTCGCACATGGGCAAGCTAAGGTTCCCCCACCATATGTTGGCCTCGATTGGCCAATACCCTTCGATCACCTCTCGACTCGCTCATCCCCACATCGACATTCTAGGCCCTTTTCAACCTTCTCAAGGGCATGCCGTATCGTGGAGATAGTATACCGTTTCACGCGATGCGAAGAGCCGTCCCTATACTCGAAATCCGCTCGGAGACCGTAAAACGAGCATTCGTTGGGCGTTGGGTAGCCCTCGTCACCGTTGATACAATCCGTTGGACAGAAGCCTTGCTAATGGTTTTGCTTGACATCCACGCGGCCCTCAGAGCCGACCTCCACGTCTCCAAGTGCCGAACTTCTCTACGGTCAACCGCTGCGTCCACCTGGTGATTACTTCTCGTCTGCCACAGACGCACTTCGATACAATGCTTCCTACGCCAAGCAACTTGCTTCCCATATGCGCTGCCTCCGTGTCACGGACACAAGAAACAAAGCTGCAGAAGTTTTGTTTCCAAAGACCTCCATGACTGCACACACGTGTTTGTTCGCGTGAATGGTTCACGACGCCCGCATGAGCGACCTTATGAAGGTCTCTTCTAGGTACTTCAACGGAAGGACCGCTCCTACGTACTCAAGCGCCAGGGTATTCTGGACGCGGCTCACATCACCCGCTTGAAGTCTGCTCACTTTGAAAGTACTATGGCAGCATTCAATGCTCCTCCGAGTCCCTTGGCCAAACCCGCAACTTTCTCCAAACAGCCTCGTTCAAGCGCATCGTCATCAGCGGACTTAGCTTCGTCAACGACGCCAGCACCCACCGTAACACGTGCGGGTCGTAGGGTGCACTGACGTGGACGTCTGGTAGAGGTTAGAATTCGTTGTCTTGATTTATTCCAGCTCTGTCAGGAAAGAACATGAAATATCGCAAAAGATCTTGAAAACTTGAAAAAGTGGCAAACCCTTCATGGAAATACCAAAAATGGCGTTTTGCCGCATGTGCACGTATCTACGTTCGCCAGGTAAGTTTGCCATTTATGTATGCGCCCAGGCTCACCTCTTTTATTTTTCGTTTGTTCATCTACGTGTTCACGTTCTGTGTCGATCGCAAATTTTCAACTCGAACACCGCCATGCTATCGCTGTGCTCACCCACAGGACGTCGACGTGCAAACCTGTAACTTCCCCAGTTCGCTTCGAAACCGTAGGGGAGGACACTCCAGTAGTAGCTCGCTAGAGGTTGTTGGCCACAGTAACGCTTCAACTGTGGCGTCTTGGAATTGCAGTACCAACCGCAAACCGGTGGAGCATGAAATAAATCAGGCCAATGGTGGGTGACCACAGTTGGCCTCCACATAGATCGGGAGGGCAGCTTTCGCAGTACCCTTCTGGAGGAGGCTTTGTAGTGACATGGAGATAACCCCGGTCTGCCTGCTGTACGATGTGTAAAATTCTTCCCAAAATCATAGTTCACATTGTACATAGGATCTTAAGGATCTTCGCCTGCCGTCTGCTTGTTGCATGCGATCGCGTTTGTTTGTTTGCATGCTTGTCGGTCTATGCGCGCCAATGGCGCCTCACTCACTTTCCGGCTTGATCGCGCGCTCGACGGTCGGATCCTCAACCTCCCTAGCGATCTTCGCGTGTCGGTGTCGCTTAGCACTTATTGAAACCTATTGTAATTATTGTATAATACTATTTGGCTCTCTCTTAAATAGTTGCTTTTATTTGGCGTCTAGTATCACTGAGTACACTTGGAAAGGCGTTTATTCCGTGCACGTACGCACCTAACATGAGGATGTCGACGATCCTCCCGAAAACACCAACGCTGCAACAGAGGACAACATATTGATTGACTTCATTAAGTTGACGATGAATCTACACAGTTACAATCATCTGCTTAACGTGGGGCCGCTGCCAAAACCGTCTACATACGACAGGACCTAGCATCATTGGAGTCGTGGTGCAAAACATGGCTCATGACGTTCTCAGCGAACAAATCGAACATTGTCACTTATGGTTGTCAAATACCCAATGGGTCTGTCTCACTAGATGGTCATCATATTGACACCGCCACAACCGTTCGAGATCTAGGAATATGGTATTCAAACTCCTTCAATTTCTCCGAACAAGTACTCCAGGTGGTAAAAACTAAAAGGAAAACGGGGTGTATCAGAAAGACTCAGTCTACCGGATGCGGGGCTGGCTGTCTGCAAAATGTGTGCTTGACTTCAACTTGAGTATTGCACTTTCATTCACTGCCACCTACGCTAATCTGATAGGTTCGGGTCAGAACATTCCTAAGGAGCGTCAACCAAAACCGTATTGAATTATTCATTCTCATTCATATACCGAGAACGCTATCATGAACTTGGTGTTGATCCATTTTGCGTACGAAGACTGAACTTAAATCTCACACATTTTTATAAAGTGATATATTCGGACGCCATCACAACGGCGTTTGCCGCTCATTATCGAAATAGCTCCCCATATGGCCTTAGAAATGAAGGTTAGGATTGTCTAAACCTTTTAGCTGCATATAACATACATACCCGTCACTACTATCAGACTCCCATACAAAACAGCTTGCGTGAGACTGTATTGAGTCTCCGACTTTTACCCACATCCCCATCGAGCACTTGATTCACCGCGTGCTCACGAAACCGCGTCGATTTATCCATGTGCACGCATTGCTCAGAATGCTGAACAAAACTAAAACGGAGCTTATTTTAAATTTATTAGATTAAACTTATATAGAGTTGTACCTAAAAAATAAACTGGTTTATAACTCAGTTGTTATTTCTATGCCCATCTGTACTAACCTATTCACCCTGATAAGCCATCAGACTATAGTTCCTGTTGTCGGATATTGACGGTTTACTTGACTAGCATGAAAGAACTCCCCACAAAAGACTGTTGAAAAATACTCCCTACGTTTACCTTACAGAAGTGCATTAAAACATCATTTCACATCTCGAGCTGTCTTCCCTGCCTCAAACCCTACTTATTAACCACTATTAACCGTTTTGTGCTATGAAATATAGATTCTAGCTCAAACATTGACCCTATATACAGAGGTGTACTCACAACAAAAAACGAAGAAAAAACAGTGTCACAACTGCGCTTATATTGAACCAAATGAAACGTCTAGATTCAAACCTGTCTGCGCGGTAGCTGAATTCAGACAAAGTAAGACTCCATTTTTCCTACCAGTCAGACACATGCCGATATTCTAACATTGAACACGTCCCAAAGGGAACCATAGAAAGGCCATCAGTGGGACCCGGTGTTACCATTCACCCTCAACTCACTTTCCTGCAATTTGCTCTGCACCATGGGGGAAAAATAAGCTCGTAAATCCAAATCCAAACGACTGGAGTACGAAGATGTATCTTTTACCAGAACCTAATTCGAGGCTTCTGCCTAAAAATAGAAATCTCTCATCTGACAAATCTTTTAATATAAGGCTGAACCACAACCCCCATCACTACTACCAGAGTTGCTGGCCCTACGCTGAACACTTCTTTTAATGCAAATAGCCCCTACACTATGAATGCTCACCTAAATGCAACCCGCGATCTCTTTGCTGACAACGTGCATGTGGGTATGACCAATTCATTTCAACCTTACCCTTTCTGGCAGGTCATATACGGTTCAAACCTCCGCCTGCTCAGTCCAACTCTCATTGCTCCATACCCCACCATAACTTACTGACACGTTTCCATCACTTTCTTTAATCGATTCAGATGCAGGCGACATCCAGTCAGTCATTGATGAACTCCTTATAACCGCATCGACCAAGCAACGATAGCAGAATCTTTGGATAACAAAGACTCTCATGTTTTGGACATTTCTAAAAGTTTGACATAATGTCGAATAAGAAAAGTGCACTAAGTTTATTGCTTCTGGTAGCTTGCTCACTAGTCAATAAGATGCATATTTTTAGATCTTTCATCTTCTTATATAATCCTTACATTATTCTAGTCACTGAAGCTTGGTGTACCCCTGAGACCTCAGATACACAACTACATGTTATAGGTTATCATATGTTTCGCAAAAATCGCGGTGCAGGACGTGGCGGAGAATGCTTAATTTACCTAAGGGAGCAATATTCTGCAACCATACTTGATGAGCCGTGTCTTGATATGATTAACGAATCATTGTGGCTGTCACTGTCAGCCGGATCCTGTGAGCTACTCTTAGGATGCGTCTACAGACCACCTAACGCCACTCATGACGACATGACTAACCTTATTAATGGACTGAATTATGTATCGACTTTGCCTTCACAGTACAAAATAATTGGTGGAGATTTCAACATGCCCAATATCTCTTGGACCTCTTTCACAGCCTCTGCAAATCAAGCAGAGTTTCTCGCATGTGTCCAAATAAACGGATGGACGCCAGCACGTTTTCGGCACCTACCAGACTGGACCACACTTTGGATCTCATTTTTACAACAGGCATCTCCTCTGCTACTGTGTCCGTCCTGAGACAGTTTCCAGGAAGTGATCACAATGTGGTCAATTTCATGTTTGACCTGAAAGCTGTAAAAATGTCGAAAATCATATATTACCGCCAAATTAAATTCATCGACTGGAACATGTTCACCACTCTGTTGAGATCCTTGAAGTGGAACACAGTCTTTCTGATCTCTGACAACAGTGCTGCAACCGAAATGTTCAACTAACACTTCGGTTTTGGCACACACCTCTTAGCCTCCGTAACATCAAAACGCTGTAATGTGCGGTATATATGCAGACTTTTTACTCCGAAAAAGCAAAATGAGCTCAAAGTTCCAAAATCACGGCAATGGAAACGCGATCTCTCTCTTATTATGCGAATGCATGAAAGTGTTTGAAAGGATAGAATATAGAACCAAAATGCTCCACTTGAATGAAGAAAACCGTCCACTCAGTAGCAAAAATGTAGCTCAAAGTTGATATTCAGAAACTATGACATCGTCTCTGTTATCTCAACAGTGACACCATAGAACAAAACTATAATAGATGATCCTGTTAAATCTAAGATCTTTAACACACATTTTGCTGCTTCCTACAACACTGAAGGGAACATATTGCCTCCATCTCTCCTGTGAAGTATAGATACGTTACTAAGCCATGTTTCTGTTCACGCCGTGGACAAACACACTCAGTTAGCCATTATCAAACCTTGCTTATCTTCCTGGTCCTGATGGTATTCACCCTGTTGCTCTCAAACACGGGGTAGAAGACATTCCTCTATTTTTGCTTCATACTTGTACACTATCTTTAACATTAGGCTACATCATCTCTCAATTGAAGGATTCCACAATTTTGCCCCGCTACGAAAGTGGCACGTGACAATACATCAACAATATCTTCCCACTGACCATACTTCAATTTGTTCTCGGGTGTTGGAAAGGATAATAAAATGTCGCATGGTTGAATTCTTATTATCACAAAACCTTATAAACCACTCCCAGCATGGGTTCCTCAGCAAACGTTCGTGCATGACGTGCCAGCTGGAATTTCTTAACCATGTTACAAAATCTGCTGATTCAGGGAATGCAATTATTATATACTTTTGGATATGCAAAAGGCTTTTGATCGTGTGCCTCATAGGCGTCTTCTGATCAAAATGGCATCTTTTGGTATACGTGATCCATTGCTTAGCTGGTTTGCTTCATACCTTGTAGACCGCACACAAACAGTGAAAATAGGAGATAACAGCTCAACACCCAGACCAGTCACCAGTGGAGTGATTCAAGGAAGCGTCCTGGGACCGTTACTCTTTTCTTATGTATATAGACGACATGTCAAGTTATCAAGCATGGCAAACTATTCCTATTCGCTGATGACATCAAACTTGTCTACACTGTTCCTCCTGGCGATCTCAATTAGTTCTAGGAAATATACGGAAGGACTTCATGTCATTAGATCTTGGTGTCAAACTTGGCTGATGAAATTTTCAGCCAATAAATCCACCATCGTTGCACATGGTTGCCATATACCAGAGGACTTTATAAAGCTGGATGGCCATAGCATTCCAACTCAGTCCGCGACCTGGGTATACGTTACTCAAACTCATTCAATTTCTCAGAACATATATCTTTCCTAGTAGGTAAAACTAGACGAACGATTGGTTACATTAAGCATTCATTCTTCCTTCCTGCAGCTCGACTACACCTTTATAAACTATGCGTACGACCTCAACTTGAGTACTGCACGTTCATATATTGTCACCTGCGCAAGTCTGATAGGCTAGCTCTGGAAAGTCTCCAACGTGCATTCACGAAAGGTTTACTAGGTTATCCGTCTTCTCTGAACTACAGAGAACGCTGCCAAACGCTTGCACTCGATCCACTTTGGCTACGGCGACTCAAGCTGAACCTCGCACTCACGTATACTCTAGTTTAGGGCAATGATTCGCTGTCAACTTCGCGATCCGCTCAAAACCTGGCTCGAATTTCAACCTGAGGAACAAAGAAAATATACTGCCAGCTTCCAGATCACGCGAAAGTTGAGTTCAAATTTTTCCCAGTGAAATATCCTACATTTGAAGCAAATATTCACATGCCCTAGAGCCAGTGAAAATATACATCAATTCAAGCGAAGCCTAGAAACCTTCCTGACATTACCGAACGTAATGTCCATTTTCAAACTCTGCCTGCATGAAGACGATATTTTTGAAAACGGACCTAATAACATCTGAGTGGAAACCCTGCGTCGCGTGATACAACGTCTCGTACACTTCGAGCAGATCAAAGCTATCAATTTCACCATCGGATGTATTTATCTAGATATCGAAGCTTATTACTTCATACTTAATGATAACCAACTGTGTGTGGTTATTGATCACTATGCAAAAGCTGTGCACGCTAAAACTGTTTGGAAAAAGTACACTTAGCCTGTTCGCCTCATATGTTACATTCAAATCTCGCGTTACCACCCATACTTCCTATCCTCATGGATCACCTGGCAATCTTTCTATCTTTTAAACATTCTTTTCATTCTACATATCGGACGTGTATGCCAAACCGACATCCGAATTCGGCTGTAATCATATCCTGTGACAGGCTGTCAATTGAGCTCTTTTCGCGTTATACGATAACAAATGTCTGCTAATGCCATATATTTCATTAACTAACACAATATCCTGAATTTCATAAGAAAGGCCTGACCGGCAAACCTCATATTCCGTTATTCGTCATACTTGTCGGATGCTGTAATTCTTCTTCACTTCATAATTGCAATTGTTTTCACAGCTTTCTATTCCCTTGACTTCACACTCACACTCGATGTTCAAACCATGTGAATCGAACGAATCATTAGTCAGTAGTGCAAATGTTAACCTTTTCGGTCGCGAGCCCTGCGTTCCTTCTGTGTTTCGTGTAGCTTGTATGCTAACCCTAGTAGCACACTGAGTCGGTCGACCGTCTCATGAGTGACTCATGAGTGTCTCACGTGAGTCACTCAACTTTTTCTCTATTACACCAATTGTCACATGACTGTGTGCTGTATGCGTTGTGATAAATTGAATAATGTATATTTACATTATCAAAAGCCTGTTTACTCGTTGGGAAATATTTGTTTAATCGCGTCAACATACAGGAAATATGACGCGGGAATTTCCATTTGAACGGCCATTTTTACCATTACTTGGCGTGCGCAGTGGAATCCTATTTTCAGGAAGTGGAATTTTCACAAGTTCAATGGAATTTCTGACATTATTTCGGATGCAAACATGGATGAGTACTTCATTTCTGATGTAACTTGCTTATTAGCTGAGATATTCCACTTCTAATACGTACTAAAAACTTGTTTTTTCAGGTAGTGGAAATTACAACGTTGGTTACAGAGTGCCAAGAGAAAGATTTCAAAGGATAGAAAAAAGCGGAACATGCGGAAGATGAATGAATCGTCTTAAATTTTGTACATTTAAACCATGCTTGCATAAACTATTTACATTTCGAAGTCGTCTTACAATTTTCCCGATATGGTGATATCAACGTACTAGGCCGTCGTGATATTCTGGGAATTCAGCTAGCAAATGAGTCGTGTTTGTTTAGTGCGTGTCAGGTAGGAAACGTGCCGAAAACCGTTGGTAATGAAATAAGGGCTACGAAAAATTTTCCGTCGACCGACTCATGAGTGACTCAAAAGTGTTCAGTTGTTACACTCATGAGTCACTCGTGAGACGGTCATGAGTCACTCATGAGTCGGTCATGAGTCACTCATGAGTCGGTCGTGCTACCTGGGAATTTATGAAAGAGTTGAAGGCTAACAGAGTCGACCATTTACTTCGCAAATTTCCGAATTATTCTCCGTCGAAATTATCTCCGTTGTGGCTCCAAAATTACTTGAATGCAGCACGACATATCGTATCCATTGAAAACCTTCATTCGGTGTAGTAGAACTCTGAGACAACGCACGAACCAAATTCTTGAGACCGACAGTTTCACCGAAAATGTATTGGCCTTTTTATCTTAACTCATGGCAACAAAGTTTTCTATATATTTTCTTGATACCGTTCACATGAAATAATAACGGAAATCTTTGAATGCCAATTTTTTCCATCCTCGTATAAGCGACTGCTGGCATGTCCTTAACCACTAGGTCAGAGTTTACCTAGTGAAGCAAAAACTGATCTAACCACATCGCATTTTTCATCGACCATTAAAGAATGTGGAAATTATAATTAGGGAAGCGTGTGTCCCCAATGCCTCTTCACAAGCTTGAAATTTTCTCTCCTTCTAGTTCTGTTTGGTTATAACTATT
>LOND01000711.1:36616-46657 GCA_014220965.1 Paragonimus kellicotti | reverse complement strand
GCTGCGTAAAAAACAAAAACCATAATTTGTATGAAAATTCAACGCCGATAGTAGGAAGTTGGACATCGACAGTGATGAAATCCAGGGACAACTTCGACGCATTTCAAGGTCGACTGTCAAGAGATGTTTGCAGTCGGTCGCCATTTTTGAATTTTTGGCTGCTTTAAGGGCATATTCCGCGGGTTAAATTTCTCATATAATTGCTATTTTTGACACTTTTAATCCCGTGTAGATTGCCTACATTTTGTTTACGTCCACGTCTGTCACGAAATATTCTTATATCACGAGTAATGGTGACCAAAAGCGGTCGTCAAACAAGATCGACTGGTGTCAAAACCACTCGTTCTAGCTCTAAAATCGATATCGATCGTCCCAAACAAATGCTCCAGTGCTAAAACTCACGCTGGCTCTTCCAAAGTCGCTGCCGTTAAGGCGGGTGAAGATAAACTGGTGGTTCCCACCAGCACCTCTCAAACTAAGAACTGTTCTGTCCCCCTAGACAATGTGTTGGTGGATCTATTCAGCAAGGTATCTAAGCTGGAAGCTGAGCTTGCACAATTAAAAGCAAGCTGTGCTGTATTTGATTCTCTAAAGGAGAATCTTGTCTCCTTATCTTACATCTTCAAAGTTCCGGAAAGTCCCAAGGTGGATAATTTACAGAGTGCAAGCATGTTCATCAACACGTTAGCAACAGAAATCACGAAACGGATGCGTTGCTCAAACAATGTCATCGTATTCAATGTGCCAGACAAGCTTCAGTTGGATGGCATTGAAAAGCTACTCTGGAGAATTACTAATATAGACCCAACATCATACACCTGCATACGTCTTCGTAAAAAACTCAAAAGATCTGCTGCCCGCTTTTGTTCAAATTCCAGAGCGAAACGACTGCGAGACAGTTCATCCAATGCCAGGACCTTATCAAGTCCAAAACTTCCCTCAAACTAATAAGAATTATGCAGGATAGAACACCACTTGAGAGGGAATGCCAGAAGCGCTCATTGAGCAACACTGTCGTCTCCAAGCGTGTGGCCCAGGACGTGATCAAACAAGGTACGGTAGTGGCCAAGGATGATGAATCGGGTCCAGCTAATCGAGTAGCTTCGTCTTACTGCAGCACGCCGGAGGGTGCCAACGATCCTCCTGAAAACACCAACGCCACAACAGAAAACAACATATTCGCTGACTTGATTAATCTAACAGTGGATCTTGACAGCTCCAATAACCTGCCTATCGTAAGGGCGGCTTCTGTCGAGGAGTCAGCTAGAAAACAGGAGCATGTAAATAACCGTGCCCATAGTGAACCAAATGGAGCGTCTAGATTTAAACCTGTCTGCGCGGTAGCTGCATCAGACAAAGTAAGACTCCGTCCTTCTACCAGTCAAATGCACGCCGGTATCCCAACATTAAACACGTCCCAAAGGAACCCACGGAACGGTCATCAGTGGGACACCGGTGTTAACATCCTCCCCTCAACTCGCCATCCTGCGAGTCGCACGTGTTTGCCTCCTTGGCATCATAAAGGAAAAATAAGCACGTAAACCCAAATCCGCACTCAGTGAATAAAAGGATGTATCTATTACCAACCCCTAATTCTAGGCCTCTGCCTACAAATAGCAATCTCTTACGCGACGCATCCTTTAACGAAAGGCTCAACCACAACCCCATTATTACCACCAGAGTTGCTTACCCTACGCTCAACACCCCTTTTAATGCGAATAGCCCGTACACTATGAATGCTCACCTAAATGCAACCCGCGATCTCTTTGCTGACAACGTGCATGTGGGCATGACCAACTCATTTCAACCTTACCCTTTTTAGCGGGTCACATACCGTTCAAACCTCCCCTGCCCAGTTCTCCCCCCATAACTCCACTACCCCACCAGACCTTACTGACACTTTTCCAACACTTTCTGTCCTCGTGTGTTGGAAAGGGTAATAAAATGCTGCGTGACTGATCTCTCATTATCACAAACCTTATAAACCACTCCTCAGCATGGGTTCCTCAGCAAACGTTCGTGCATGACGTGCCAGCTGGAATTTCTTAACCATGTTACAAAATCTGCTGATTCAGGGAATGCAATTATTATTATACTTTTGGATATGCAAGAAGGCTTTTGATCGTGTGCCTCATAGGCGTCTTCTGATCAAAATGGCATCTTTTGGTATACGTGATCCATTGCTTAGCTGGTTTGCTTCATACCTTGTAGACCGCACACAAACAGTGAAAATCGGAGATAACAGCTCAACACCCAGACCAGTCACCAGTGGAGTGATTCAAGGAAGCGTCCTGGGACCGTTACTCTTTCTTATGTATATAGACGACATATGTCAAGTTATCAAACATGGCAAACTACTCCTATTCGCTGATGACGCCAAACTATTCTGCATTGATCCTCATGGCTATCTTTCTTCTTGTCCAGGAAATATATGAAAGGACTTCATGTCAATTAGAGTCTTGGTGTCAAACTTGGCTGATGAAATTTTCAGCCAATAAATCCACCATCGTTGCGCATGGTTGCCATATACCAGAGGACTTCATAAAGCTGGATGGCCATAGCATTCCAACTTCCAACTCAGTCCGAGACCTGGGTATACGTTACTCAAACTCATTCAATTTCTCAGAACAGGTATCTTTCCTAGTAGGTAAAACTAGACGAACGATTGGTTACATTAAGCATTCATTCTTCCTTCCTGCAGCTCGACTACACCTTTATAAACTATGCGTACGACCCCAACTTGAGTACTGCACGTTCATATATTGTCACCTGCGCAAGTCTGATAGGCTAGCTCTGGAAAGTCTCCAACGTGCATTCACGAAAGGTTTACTAGGTTATCCGTCTTCTCTGAACTACAGAGAACGCTGCCAAACGCTTGCACTCGATCCACTTTGGCTACGGCGACTCAAGCTGAACCTTGCACTTCTGTATAATCTAGTTCACGGCAATACATTTACCGACAACTTCGAGATTAGCTTACAACATAGCTCAATGTACAACCTCAGGAACAAAAAATATACATTGACAGCTTTTAAATCCCGTAAAAGCTGCGTTCAAATTTTTCCTAGTGAAATATTCCTACATTTGGAATAAACTTCCACATGCAATTAGAGCCAGTAAGAATATACATCAATTCAAACGAAGCTTAGAAACCTTCCTGACATTACCGAACGTCATGTCCATTTTCAAACTCTGCCTGCATGAAGACGATATTTTTGAAAACGGACCTAATAACATCTGAGTGGAAACCCTGCGTCGCGTGATACAACGTCTCGTACACTTCGAGCAGATCAAAGTTATCAATTTCACCATCGGATGTAATTATCTAGATACCGAAGCTTATTACTTCATACTTAATCATAACCAACTGTGTATGGTTATTGATCATTATGCAAAGGCTGTGCACGCTAAAACTGTTTGGAAAAAGTACACTTAGCCTGTTCGCCTCATATGGTTACATTCAAATCTCGCGTTACCACCCATACTTCCTATCCTCATGGATCACCTTGGCTATCTTTCTGTCTTTCTCAAAGATTTTCCCGCTCTATATCTCTAGCGTGTATACCAAATCGACATCAGAATTCGGTCGTAATCATATACTAAAAAGAGTTGTTGATCAATCTCTTTCCACGTTATGCGATAACAATTGTTCGCTAGTGTTACCAGGGAATTATAAATTTTATATGAAAGGTTTGGCCAGAAAATCACATATTCCATTATTCGTCATACTTCACATGACCATTTTACGTTCTTCCGTTTATCACGTAATTTCGCTTTTCATTTCTGATTCCACAACTACATCTGACGCGAGAAAACATTCCACCACGTCCGGACACTCAAAATCCCGTATTGGTTGGACAATTCGCGAGGTCTGCGAAATTCCGTCGATTTTGAGGACATAACGAAGTCCAGTTCAGAGGATTTCTGCGAACTTAAAGGCTTCCCTAATTTTCCTCATCGCAACAAAGTTTTCTGCATATTTTTCCGGAACCATCTACATCAAATAATGGCGAAAATCTTCCACCGGTCATTTTTCCATCCTCAGATAACCGATTTCTGGCATGACCTTGACCATTAGGTCAGTGGTAACCTTGTGAAGCAAAAATTGATGTAACTACTCAGCATTTTCATCGAACATTGAAGAATTTGGAAACTATCATTTTAGACGCGTGTGTCCCAGATGCTTTTTCATAAACTTGGATTTTTCTCTCTTACTATGTCTGTTTCGTTATATTATTCACGAAACTGGTGTATTGTACAATTATTAATTATGTGTATGGTGTGCATTTATGCATGTAGCGATAAAATGTGTACATTGATCACGCTCATTTGAGCGTGTTTCTCACAGATGCGTTGAGAAATATACCATTATACTTATTACAGAGCTATAAGGTATTACAAAAATTCGTGAAGCCTATTATAGTTGTGGACTGGTTCAGAAGCGGTAGTGTGCCCATTGTTCATTTTCATCTGCGAAGCGTTGGCTCTTTGAATGTGATTCTTAGAACCCGATTCGTAGCGTTTATGAAATATCTTCGATTTACCATTATGTTGCAAACCTAGAACATTATTCTGTAGTAAGCACCGTACAGGTCTTACTGCTGGTTTGAAGCCTTGTTCAGGCGTTTTGGATCTGCGGTTGGGATTTACAGTCACTCCGGATAATGGAGGGAAATGCTCACAGTAAAAAGGAGATGGATTTGCTTGTCCAGCCTCGTCTTTGTTCTGGAAATTTGAGATACTGCCCCAACACTCTGGAGAACTTTCGGCGCCTTAGGGCCAGGACTCATTTCCAGTCAGCACCTTGTTTGACGGAGGTCGATGTACAGGTGAAGGTATTTTCAGCATTAACCGTGGGTCTTGCTGGATAGACGTGAACGCGCCCGGCGTCAACAGAGCTGGACGTGGTTTGCTTTTCAGTATTCTTCTGAGCGGACAACGTAACGGTGTTGCCAGCTGCAACTTGCTCATCTACGGAATTTGTAGAGCAGTCGAGATCGACAGTCAAGTCAATGAGGTTGCTGACTTTGTGACTTGAGTTCTTCTTTACTTGGGAAATATTGGTTCGTAATATTTCCCTTTGGAGTGGTGTCTTGTCACCAAACACTTTTATGGACTTAAAATTTGTGGCACGCATAATTTGGTCTCGTCTGTTGACGAATTCGTTCGCTACAAATTCACTTGTGAACTGCAGTAACAGTGGACAGCATTTTTGCTGTACTTTCTTGCGAAGTCTTAAGCAGTGGCACTCCTGGTCTTCCATCCTGCCAGCTTTGAGTAAGACTCTTTTCACGGTCAACAAAGGTATTCTGTCAGGTATGTTAAATACAACCACTTTACTTGCACAGCGTAACCGTTTGTGCAGTTCCGTAGCTATTGTGTCAATAAAAGTCCCAGCGGCTACAAGATCTTTATGACTAGAAGTAGTCTCAGGACGGGCGTTATTTGAGGCACTTAAAATGCTAATTATCGGATCCAGCTGGTGCAAAATTTCGGTGAGCTCTTCATACTTACTGTGTAGTTTTGCCATTGCAGCCTCTAAGTCAGTTATTTTTCTAACCTGATCCGAAAATACATCGGTAATAGGAACTGAACACAACTTGGTGTTGTTCCTTCCTTGTGAGGGTTTAATGTTGGCCGTTGAGGTTATCGGTTTGGCAGCAGATTTTGGCTCCTTAGCAATGGCAGGAATGGAGTAGGTGTTGGACGTGGTGTCTGGGGACTTTACGCCTCTCTTTGTTGTCATCATGCCCTTTTGCATGAGGCTGATCGTGTGGTGACCGACAGTTTTTTATCCTACCGGCCTTAGCACTTTGGCTACAGCTACACGATTAGGTCCCCTTATCAGGACAAACTCACCTTCCTATGACACGGTTTTCCTCTCTACCCCATCACGCACCCTGTGGACCAATCATGTGTGTCCGAAATGCGCTAGTCGTCATTGGTTCGCACTCGCAATAAATGTGCAGTATACGTCGGAAGGATGCCTTCTCTCGAACCTAAAGCATGAGCGTTAACGTTGTTGATCTGTCTGTCTCGTTTCAGGAGCACTTTCGGTAGTGTCGTGTCTCCACGACAGTTCCAAAACTTGGATGCAATTGGAGCCGAGCTGAAACGTTTCGAAGTTCAGTCCGGCTCTTCATATTGCATCCGATCAACCGAACCTGCGTTCGGTGATCATAGGAGACGCGATTACGCAACCAAGTGGCTTAATTGTTCTCACGTGATTTCCGGAGGCCCGGTTGGTTGTTTCGGGGGCTTGACGATTTATCCTGAATGTGTGGTCGCGCGATCTTTGCGGTTTGTTCACCCAGGGTCGCCGTTCGCGGTCTCCATACCGCGAATAACTAGGTCCCCGAGACCAGTCTGAGCTCCTTCTATACACTGGGGAGCTGTTCCTCTGGATGGTCGCCCGTGCTGCGACGCAATATTGTGCAGATCGGCTGACAGCTGCTTCGACCTTTTCGAGGTTCTCTGCCAACCGCACCGCGGCGTCAAGATCGCCAGGAGGGTGGAGCAGGAACTCTCTTTTTATGTTTGTTGGCAGGACTCCCTCCACTAGCTGTTCAAGAATTCGTTTCTGGAGTTCCGCTGGGGGCTCTTTCTCGTAGCCTCGTTCGGCCAGGCGCCGCAATTCACGGACAAACGACCGGACGTTCTCCCCCTCGAGCTGTCTACGGGCATGGAACTGTTGTCGGTAGACTGTCGGGTGCAACGGGGCGTCCAACAGACGCCGTAATTCCGTGAACGTCCATTTGACACGGGGTGTCCAGGAGTTCCACCTTGAAGACAACATCGAAGGCCTCACTGTTCAACAAAGTTAGAATCAGGTTATCATGTGACTTCGCTGTGAAATGCCGGAAATTGGCCGGTATTTGGGCTTCCCAACGTGGATAGTGATTCCCGTAGTGAAATTGCGAGGATGTGAAATCGATAACTGCAGCCCCGTTGTTGCATATTTCAACGATAATTTATCTAAAATGTTTGTCAGTTTCTGCATGACGTGACCGAAATCTCTAAAGGAGTGGTGGGGCGCTGGTCTTCTTCGGGTTTCTTTGTGGATTTCGACATTTCGTATCCTGGCAGGGTCGCCAAATTGTAACATACAATCAGAAGAGCAGGTAGATATTGTATCCAAAGATGTATTACGCAACACGCAGCGGTACTAGAGTAACCAAAAAGGATAAAGGTACAAGGGTATGACAGAGTTACATTTAGGTGCAATTGTCCTCCTTGCTTGTTCTGACTGTCCGTTGATTCGGGGTCTTCGTGCACGACGTTGACGTAGCGATCTGAAAGGTGAACAAAGCGGCCATGTAATAATTACCACTTCTAATTCAATCCGTGCGCGCTAACTAGTTTCGGTCGCGCGTTACACACGTATTTCCCGGCATGACCTTGAAATATTTGAAACATCGTCCCCCACATAACCTTGTATAAGAAAAATTCAGTGTAACATCTCATCTTCTAATTTGACTTTTTGGGACAAGCAAATTATGTTTTTCACTGGTGCCGCTTTTGAGGGTTGTAAGGAAACGATACAGTTTGTTTGTTTTAGTTGTTGTAGATGCCAGTGGAGTGGGCTTACCAGTCTGCTTTGGTTGGCTTGCAAACGAAACAACAGTAGCCATTGCCGCGTTTCTCCGCCAGTTCATCATTTTCGTGGGACCAGTGGAGACTAAGACAATGATTATGGATGACAGTGCGGCCATTCAAGCAGCAATCACGCAGGAGCTGCCGCACGTCCACCAACTTCTGTGCCGAGTGCACATCCTAAGAAACATACGCAACCGGACGTCAAACTGGACTCTTCACAAATGGTTCCTGATTGCCATGCTGACACGTAACCGCTGGAGGTACGCTGCAGCATTGGCTATTATGCGAACAACGGATGCTTCGTTCTACAATGAGTACCTGATGACCAGGCTCATCAACAGATCACAGAAGTGGACCAACTGCCGCAGCCCGATGGTCCCCACGTTCGGCCGACGGGACAACAACTTCGTGGAAGCCACGCACCGATCAATCAAGCGGCACAACTTGAATGCGCACATCCGGATATGGCAGGCAATCGAGCGCACAACGGCCATCTTCGACCACATCATCAACGACCGTCAGGCACTACTCGTCTCAACATGCCGCTCATACCCGTTGATAAATAATCGTGAAGATTATATCGGGTTGACTGGTCAACTGGTTCCGGAGGCGGTGCGCTTGATGTCAGACTACTTAGCGGACGAAACCCACCTGACTTTCGCTGTTTCCGCGACGGCCATTGCTGTGAGGGACTACACTCACACGTACAATGTTAATCCGTTGAATTGGAATTGCGACTGTCCCTTCGCAGTAGAGTATCTTCTGCCGTGCATGCACTCATTGCATGTATACTGGCCGAGTTGACTCGCTGTACACTGAACTTCGACCACATCATCAACGATCGTGAGACACTACGCATTTCAATAACAACAATGATAATAATGGTATATTTCTCAACGCATCTGTGAGAAACACGCTCAGATGAGCGTGATCAATGTACACATTTTATCGCTACATGCATAAATGCACTCCATACACATAATTAATAATTGTACAATACACCAGTTTCGTGAATAATATAACGAAACAGACATAGCAAGAGAGAAAAATCCAAGTTTATGAAAAAGCATCTGGGACACACGCGTCTAAAATGATAGTTTCAAAATTTTCCCATGTTCAATGAAAATGCTGAGTAGTTACATCAATTTTTGCTTCACAAGGTTAACACTGACCTAATGGTCAAGGTCATGCCAGAAATCCGTTATCTGAGGATGAAGAAAATGAACAGTCGAAGTTCTCCGCCATTATTCTGGTTCTGTATAAATGTGCAGAAAATTTTGTCGCGATGAGGAACGATCAGAAAGCCTCTACTTTTGCGGAGAAATGGGCGGTCCTCTGAACTGGACTTCGTTATGTCCTCAAAATCGACGGAATTTCGCAGACCTCGCGAATTGTCCAACCAACGAATTCTGATGTTCACTTGGTATACACGCCCAAGATATAGAATGGAAAAAATCTTTAAAAAGAGAGAAAGATTGCCGGGTGATAGATGATGATAGGAAGTATGGGTGGTAATTGTAGATTTGAATGTAACCATATGAGGCGAACAGGTTTTCTTCTCCAAACCGTTTTAGCGTGTACAGCCTTTGCATAATGATCAATAACCATACACAGTTGGTTATGATTAATTATGAAGTACTAAGCTCAGGTATCTAGATAACTACATCCGATGGTGAAATTGATAACTTTGATCTGCTCGAAGTGTACCAGACGTTGTATCACGCGACGCAGGGTTTCCACTCAGATGTTATTAGGTCCGTTTTCAAAAATATCGTCTTCATGCAGGCAGAGTTTGAAAATGGACGTGACGTTCGGTAACGTCAGGAAAGTCTCGAAGCTCTGCTTGATTTGACGAATATTCTTACTGTTCCTAACTGCATGTGGGAGTTCATTCCAAATGTAGGAATATTTCCTTAGAAAATCATGTGAACGCAGCATTTTCGGGATTCAAAAGCTGTCAATATATACATTTGTTCTCAGGTTGTACATTGAGCTATGTTGTAAGCGAATCTCGAAGTTGTCGGTAAATGTATTGCCATGAACTAGATTATACAGAAGTGCAAGGTTCAGCTTGAGTCGCCGTAGCCAAAGTGGATCGAGTGCAAGCGTTTGGCAGCGTTCTCTGTAGTTCAGAGAAGACGGATAACCTAGTAAACCTTCCGTGAATGAACGTTGGAGACTTTCCAGATCTAGCCTATCAGACTTGCACAGGTGACAATATGTGAACGTGCAGTACTCAAGTTGAAGTCGTACGCATAGTTTATAAAGATGTCGAGCTGCAAGAAGGGAGAATGAATGCTTATTGTTAACTGTCTTTCGTCTAGTTTCAGCTACTAGGGAAGATGTGTTCGGCGAATTCGGATGAGTTTAAGTAACGTATACCCAGGTCACGGACTGAGTTGGAAGTTGGAGTGCTATGGCTATTCAGTTTTATAACGTCCTCTG
>LOND01000710.1:107285-126943 GCA_014220965.1 Paragonimus kellicotti | reverse complement strand
ATACAATAGGTGGTCTAACGGATGGGCGACTTAACCTGTTAACATGTAAGATTATATTGATTAACTCTATTTGGAAATATATTCAAAAAGAGAACAATAGTGGTCATGTGCAATAAATGCTCAGAACAACGGCATTTCAAATTCCAGTCCCATTGATTGTCTTAATTCTCAATAGAGTTTGAAATGGATAGTGTTCGCTAAGCCGATGAGATGAATCTCATCATAAATAGTGTTCTTTTAGAACCACTGAGCTTGTATGTAGTGCACAGCATTGTAACGACTAGGACTTGAATTGTAATACATGTACGCATGAGACAATCTTGTGGTGTCAATGGTCGTACGCTGGGCACGACTAAACTACCAATACTAAACGCTTGTGGTTGGTGCTCAAGTGTTTAATGTAGGACTGATGAGACAATGATCAGCATGAATACTTCATGAGAATGTGGACCTGAATGCAAAATCTAATCGTGGCATGGATATACATTATCCGCGAGCTCTAGCAAGAGCAAAGCTCATGCCTGATGCTCTTTATTGAAAGTCAACATCTAAAAGTCAATCCAAACACGAAAGCTGCAGTCATTTAAAGGTGATTTTCAAATTATGGCAACTAAACTCCCGGTAACCTAACAGTGACTAACATAAATATTACTGGCTTGAATATGCGCGATTCACTAGGTGAGCACAATGCGACACACGGTCAGATTTTTCCACTGGTTACAGCTGTGAGGATGACAGTTGAAAGACAGGTGTTGTCGTACGACATACACTTCATTCGGATCGTTTTCGTCCCCACACTTGAATTTATCAGGTACAAATAATTGCCACTAATGGTGTGAATCAGTGGTTTTCGTGTCTTGAGAGGAAATCTCTATCTATTTTGTGTTACCATAGGCAGGCTATTTGTCTGGCAATTTCTGTCTAATGAATACAAAAGATGGAAAAATCTGCGATTGATTGGCAGTCAGACAGCGAGCTTTTAAAGATGTGATAGTGTTAATTCCACTCAAAACATCAAAGCGTTCGAAATTAGTGTGGAATTGCTAAAACTGAAAGGTCGCTTGCTCAAGCACCCGTCCATCATAAGCATCGCCATGGTAACTCAGAGAGTGAGACAGAGGGGGACTGAAACCGAATAAAATCTTCCATAGCGATGCACACTACAGTGTGCTTTTGTCCTCATTGTGTGAATTAACGATTCAATTTAGTAAACCTATACAAGTCTGTGAGTTCATCTACTCTATAGTTTACTATTAATTTTGTCAAAAAATCGGGACAACCATTGCAAGTGTTAAGCAAGGAAAAAGCTCAGCGTTCTCAGTGAACCTTAACACTGGGTAGTTATTCCAGGCCAAACGTTAGTTAACTAACAACGGAACAGCCACTGATGACAGATTATTTAGCATATCCGTTTTGGCCTGATAAATTGGCGTTTGCTAGTGAAAGAAAGTACCATATTAGGTATTTTTTCAGCATTCACCTAGACAACAGGCTGTCTTACACGTGACTTTTTACTCTCACTATTGTTCTTGTTGTGTACTCGCAATCTGTTCTATCCGTGATGGTGGTTTAAGTCTAAACATAGAGATGTGAGGAGACGCGTTCCATCCCTGTCATTTATCTCCAATCAAGGGTTTGCTCTTCTCATCACGACTGAGCGTAAGTGATAATCACTGACTTGTTACAGTCAACGGTGTCATTACAACCACCTATGATAATGAAACTGTATTTCTTAGGGGATATTCGACCAACATAAATGTACCTCACTGGTACATGACATCTCTTAAGGTCGACTACCACCACCACCACCAACAACAACAACAACAAAAAAACACGGATAGATCATCCGCTCAAAAACTCACATAATTTTCTAACTGAATTCGTTCCTGCTCTCTGTATCGATTTAGTGTGGCATGGTAAGGTCTACAGACTGCAACTTCGTGTTGAGAAGAACAACGTTGGTTTGTAGAGGAGGGTAAATCTCTGTGCGCCCGCGTAAATTCCTCGTACAGATCGTAGAACGAAGCTGCACGGTCGCTGGGTAGCGGACGAGAATTCGGATCACGCCATGGTGGTCGGATTCGTATATTCCTCAAATGAACATTGAGGTCGTACATGGCCTTCTCCAGTCTAACAGCCTTTGCTCGCTCGAAGTCTTCATCAGAAAGTTCGTGGTTTTTTTGCCCGTTTTTATTTGTCGGTTTTCTTTGATTGGAATCACGTGTACTCGTTGGAGTGGGTTCAGTTCTTTCTGATTGTCTATGGGAATTCTCTTCCTCATACTCTCTCTCATTGGTATTAGTATTTAAGCTTTCCGTACTTGAGTATACGTTATCGTTCATATGTTCGTCCTCGTTTTGTCTGGGAGTATCTAGGTCTGAAAAGTCCGATTCGTAAGAGGAAGAAACACTGTGAGTAGCAAAGTCTGACACGGATGACGTTGAGACTGGTTCTGTGGCTGGTGCCAACTTAGCGTCGGTCCCAGGGATAATTTCTCCAGCTGGGAATTGCATGTTCTCAATATCTAGGGGGTCTTCTGGACCGTTGTCAGTAGCTTCCTGAGCCGATGTTGTTTGCATGCTCTGTGTGCTGATGTGATGGGTGCTATTTTCCGAGTTGTTTACGCTAAAATGACAGAATAAAACTCACTGTGTGGTTGATAGATGTTGGGTAATTTTCTTGTGTTACAAAAATAGAAAGTTTACACATCAGTTGCAGTGAAGAGAACAGCAAACTCTTTCGCTCAAAATGGAACCATTACATGTCACATACTCAAGTAGCTTGAAAGGGTGAGGGATCAAATGGATTTTCGCGTGCTGTCAAACAACAAATATGCTATTCGGTTGAGCCGCCTTGGTAACAAAAAACAACAGAACCGACGTTCCTAGCAAAAACTTGTAGGACGTTTACTTGGCAACATAACCTTGGACCAAGCTGAATGATGCCTGACCGACACAATATGAGTAGAAAAATGTAACCACTCCATTACTAACAAAATTACACCATCTCATTTGCTTTACATGACTTAGTTTTTCCAAATAAGTTTACCACAACAACCAGAACCATTTACGGAATCAATCCTAGTTCTCCCTGTCAGATGTTACGTGATTTTTTACCAGCATACGCAAGAATGATGAAGACTACAGCTAAGATAAACGTTGTGACTTAATTGGTAAATCATAGTTAGGTAAACGCAACTAATAGTTTTCCCATCAAACGGTTGTACGAACTAACATCACATCTAACTCTACATCTACTTTTGGTTTCGGACAACAGAACACACTGTCAAGTGGTTATCAAACGTAATGACGCAACAAACACAAGCAACTCAATGGATGGGCCTGAACCCTGCATCTTCGATTCCGAACCATGTGTTGGATACAGATCTTCGGCTAACCAGTTAACACCGATCAGTGTACTATCACGAAATCGAAACATGAAACTGTTAGCATTCCCATAGGTTATGATGATCAAGCAGTATCGACCAATTTCTTGTACGCAAAAGGTACCGATGGGGTCACTGTCATTGACGAGGAACTGACACTAAATTTAGTAGGATCAGTCAGTTGTAACTGTCCTTGAGCTGTTCTTCTTACATAACCACTGAATGTGTGCATGCAGTCAACAGGAACGGACTAGGGGTTTACATTTTGCAACCGTTATCTTTTCTATCATGTCAATAAACTAGATCAAGGTGACTCAGGTTACAAATCTCTTTTATTCATTTGTTATCGCGTCTGGATTCACCGCAGTGAATTAGACTTATGCATGAAACTCAACATTTGTGTATTTGTAGATACTAACTCGTTTGCAAGTTAGTTATGTCCTTTATCTCAGACTTTGGAGTCCATAGATCATTGCGGATGATGACAGCACTAACTTGAACTGTGTAGAAACTCAATCCACTTCATGTTATTAGGTAACATAACTTTTATAAGCTATGGTAACATAAGTGGCATGTGTTTAATGGAACGTATACCTGATGAGTAGCAATGACCACGAAATCGGTCGTGTACTTCCAGTGCATTTTGACCATTAAACAGTATGTGTTTACTTACGCTGCCATAACTTATGAAAAACTATTTATATAGTTATACATAGTGCAACTTCAATCTGATTGATTAATTTTGAACACACGATGGTAATGCTCATCGAATTCAGGGGCTGCTTTGAAACGCGGTTGATTTCATCATCATCATCATCATATCAGCCATGAGCCTGACCAAAAGGTACTGTGGCTCGGGCTGCCGCTCACCTCAACAGTGACGTGGAATATCCTAGAAGAAAACGTTACTAAGAAGGTTGAAAATTAATAGAAGTCTAAGAACTAGAAATGGTATGGATGCAGGTACGCCATTGACTGCGACACGCCGCCATCTCGGATAGCGTCTCTAACCAGCGGTTTGAGTGATCACGAGGACCCCATCCAGGCAGGCGACACCTACCCACTTTACTCAGTGGAGCAGTCAGGGTTTTCATATTTCGTGACCACGTTGTCGCTTGACCACCACGTGGTTTCACCCAACTGTTGGTGGTCTCAGTATATAATGCCCGGTACGGTAAACGCTCAGCTGGCATGCGGAGTACGTGACCTAACCATCGCAGGCTGTGCAACGTGAGTAGTTGACCGATCGATCGCGCATCCCGAGCGTTCCGGAATACGCGCCGGCGAACTGCCGTATTGCTCACGCGATCAGTCCACTTAATGTGGGCAATTTGGCTACAAAGCCTTTGTAGCATGTTGGTCTGATTAGTGTCAGTCGTAAACAACAATTTTAATCAAGAGTTGCCGACAAATATAACCAATCGCTTGGAAACGATATTTCTGTTATAGTTCTGAGGCCAGTGAGAGTTGAACTTTATTACGGAGAAAAATAGTCACTAAGAGTTAAGGATATAAACCGTATTTGTTGGATGCTACTCACTGACGCCACTGATTAGTATGACTCGATAAACAGGAAGACCGAAACGTGCACTGAAATTGGTGGCAGTCTTCAACATACACACGATCGGAGAATTTAAGCAACAATCCGAAAGCTGTACACGTCTTGTGTGCGGCCGATTAACAACAAAGCTAATTCCGTACAACAGGCAACGGATGTGGAACCATACTAGCCGCGCATACTGGACGCTGTCCCAAGCCAATGGTGTCTACTGGGCATAATAATCGACGCCGTGATAGACTAAAGACCCTTCGCTTGCAGCCGTTTGAAGGTGTTAGAGTTCAAAAACTTTTGGGGGACTTGGATGAGGTGACTGAAATGGACAGTCACTCGCTAAAGGGTTAGTCGCTGTAGGCCGAGCTCATCTCCTGAACTGGAGCCTTGGTGACTCACAGAGTAGGGGGCTGTAGGCGTTAGGTGAGATAGCGATCAATGGGACTCAGCTATCTATGAAGTAAGTGGAAATATTGACTCTGGACGGTGAAAGCTGTTTGTCTGATGATACCTAACAATGACCGAGACCTCGGTTGTTTGGTTGGAAAACGTAAACAGCTTGTTGATGAATGTGGGAATTCAAACGTGATTTTCCTTACTTAACTCCCACTCCTTGCCTTAGTGTTTACCTCTTTTCTTTGTGGTTGTATTGCAATTAAGTGGCGGCATCTGGTACCGATGTATTGCTGTCCATGAGAATGCTGGTAAAGACCGGCCGTAGGAAGTCACATGGTCTGCAGGCGCTGGTGACGAGTAGAGTAAAAAGACCCTGTGAAGCTGGAATGGGCCGTTAAGAAAGAGGTAATTGTGGCTACGTTCGACAATCTGGCAGTTCAAAGTGGCTTGCTTGGTCAAAGAAGCGGTCCGACCGAGTTGATTGATGACCTCTAGAGCGTGTTGGACAAAGTGTCACCTAAAATGAATTAAAAATACAGGCTTATTGTAGAGCACTTTCTCAGAGGTATTCCGATAAGTGTTTGTGAGTCAATGGCACTGATTGTCAAACGAGTTCTTTTGTTCAGTCGCTACATTTGCACAGACTTAGATGGTTGGGTCATGTACTAAGGATGCCAGCTAGTCGTTTGCCACACCGAGCACTGTTTGCCGACGCTGCGGCCGACTGGCGCAAGGTGCGTGGACAGATGATGACCTGGCGTAGACAAATGAAATCGTTCACGAAGGGGTTGGTCACTGTAGGTCGGGTTCGTCTCCCGGGCTGGGGCCCTCGCGACTCACAGAGTCGGTGGCTTGAGACGTTAGGTGAGATGGCGGCTAATCGAGCTCAGTGGCGTGAATGCTGTCGTTGTTTGGCCGAGTTGTCTGTGAAGTGAGTGCACTTAATGATGCGGGGCAGTGAAAGCCGTAAGGAAGCTGTCTGCTGATGACGCCTTACTTTCACTTACAGCTCGGTTGTTTGTTTGCAAGGTGTAGGCGCCTTGATGTTGTATGTTTGAATATAGACGTAGCTATTTTTAGTAGTTAGGTCCACTTCCCCTCCCCTCCTCTGTTTTCTTCTTTCTTCCCATATAGTTTTTCTTTCTTTTCTCTTTTTCTTTTTTCTCCGTGGTTGTGTGGCAGTTAAGCATCAGTGTGAACCACTGATGTATTGCTGTCTATGATGATGATGACTGCTTTGAACGCGTCACCTGTCGGATGATCCTTGGTGGACTCGCAAAAGTGGATCGAAAGTTTGGAGCCCTATCCATGACCCTAGTGGATCCAACCTGATGAATGGGAGGTTGTAGTAAAACTTTTGTTCGGGATATCAGAAGCACCCACCAACAAACGATGATTCACAGACGATATTCAACGGAAAAATGATTAAATCATTACCTCCGGTTCTCAGTATCAGCAATGGCGGGCAAGTATATTTCTTTGGCTCTCAGAGTAGTAGTTCATGTGGTGTCGCCTTTGAGTATGGTTGTTTCTTCTCCTATTGTATTCGTATGAGTCCAAAAGCGTCAAACTTGCCGATGTTTCGATAATACCTAGCCACATCCAGTTGAAACAATCAAGTTGGCGGAGCGCACACATGTTGCTGTTTGTGTGCATACACGCCACCACTCAGAAAGCATTAATGCAGACGCCTAGATTACAGTGCTGTTTGTCTCATATTTTCAATATTTCCCTGCTTGGCTTAGCTCTTACCACCGGGGTTTATTAATTTTTGATTGCAAAATATAAAGGTTTCACTCTCGCACTAGCCTGTCATCTGGTTAGCCAACATTGGCCGGCTTGATCAGAAACGCTTCCGCTGGCACATCTCCTTTCGGATTTAACCGGGAACCACAAGCAATTTAGCACAATTCACTTGTGGTATAGTATTTGCACAGGCATCCCATGACGGATGTCGCCAGACATGTTTTAGATGTGCAACAAGCTGAAGGATCGGGACTATGTTTGTGCGCATGTACTGATGGGGATAGTGGACACAATTGGAAACAAATTGTGGAAATTGTGCGGAACATGATACGGAGAATGAGAGAGAGAGAGACAACGGCTATGTAACATGATCGACCGGGTTTAGGTTTGTACGAACGTGTTTTAATTAGTTTGGGCTGACTACTTGGAACAGATTTCACCAGTAGTCTTGCCGGACTGAAAAGATCGACCAATACGTTGTTTTGGGTTGAGTTGAAGTCCAACGCAACATATTTGTTCGAACAATCCAAAATACGGTGAGTACCTCTGTACGGTGACTGATGATTTGCGGAACTTGTCACAGCGGACACGTGTCTGCGATGAATCGGTCAAATTTTGATAGAATGATTGGTTGGTTAATTTTGCAATCGTGGTAGTTGATACATCGAACTGGACATGGTACACTACTGTACATGTACGCCAAATTCCAGTCAGACGTACGATTTGCATGGATAACTCTGATTCAACTTGGAAGTTGCAGTCGACAATTAGGGTGGGCCGGAGGTCGAAACGGGAAATTCACCCGACGACGATAACAGACATCAGAGTTTGAGTGGTTATGTCACGGATGGGAAAATTTTCCGACCACTGCGGGAATCTGTCCACAGGTGTGAAAATGTACCGATAATCTTTCGTTACTGATAAAGGTCCAAAAACATCGATGTGCACGTGATCAAGACGTGCAGTAGAAGATGAACATAATCCTGTCAGAGTGACGACGATAGGTCTAAGACTGTCGACAAACCAAGCGGCAATGTGTTCAGTCGCCGATATCGCTGTTCGCGCCGAACCGCTCGGAAATAGTTTTCATGGGTGTGCTATCTAGATGAGGATGTTGAGGATAGTCCTCCGGCTTTATTGCGGGACTACAGACCACGGTGATTCTGTAGGAAAATCACACCGAAGTAACACACCACGAGACCTCATTTTCTGCGTTCATTAAAAACTGTCGTTACCAAAATCAGGACCGCCGGTCTGAAGGTCAGCAGTGCGCGTGAAGTAGGTGCAGTTATCAAACGAGATGTTTGTCGACTGAATTCTTGATAGAGCGTAGAATACTGCATTTTGTTTCCTTTTGAAATATCGGATGTCCGATGTGTACCGAGAGCTGTGATCCAAATGATGTACTTTCATTGTGAATAACCATCAGGGTTGGCCGATGGAGTATACGTTAATTGTTTGTAGTCAGTAAAAGCACAAAATTTACATTCTTTAACAAAATAGCAACGTTGTTTGAAGGTCAAATACATTTACAGTAATTCAAATCTGAGATTCTGTACTGAGTCTGTGTTGACTACAATGTCTTTGAGAAAAACGGGACAGGTTGTTACTTGTTACTAACCCGTTGTTGAATCACTGCTCTGACAGCTAAAGTTGACAGATTTGCGGTGATGCACATGGCGACAGATGCAGTCTAGCTGCGAAATGATGTTTCTCAGGCGAGCCTGAGTTGACTGATTTCTCAGATACTTCAGAGTGTTCACCTCGTTTGAAGTTCAGCGAGTCAGTGAACAGTTTCAGAGTGTCAGCAAAGTTAGGTACGAAATGACAGTAAACCACACTAATAAAATGGCCTGGCACAAGGTATCTATAAGAACTACGTTATCATTAAGCAAGTATACTCCATATGCTCCATTATAGTATTCGAGGGTGTCCAGTGATTGGGTGCCGAACTAACATTCAGAGAGACTGATTACAATGTCAAACTTTTCCAAGCATAAGAAAAATCGGAACAAATGTGTGTGGTGTTTCTTGGATCTGGAACTGGCAATTAAGATGCCAGTAACGTATTTTGGAGTAGAACAAATCCAGGTATCACGTCGACAATTGTACGTTGAGGGATTGGTGTTAGATTTCTTAACCCAGATAACAGTTAGAACAATTCAAACAATCGAAATGATGTGGTGACTGTAGTTGTTTTGGAGCAGCTTCTAAATCAGGAGTCTGATCGTAAGCCGGTATCAGATTGACTTCAGAAAAAATAGTTTCGCTGTACATGTTGGATATGATATGGTAAATGCGTGAAACACGATATCGATCTACAATAGTGAAAAAATTCACATCCCTGCAGTCTTCATATAGATATCATCATAGGCAACAATCCATCACTAGCTCCCACCAATATTTAACTGTCGCACACCTATGAAGAAAAGGCAAACATAGACACCAGTCACTGCCATCTTTTCTGAAATCACTTGAAGTGATTAAAACCATGGATTTTTGAGAGTCGGATAGTCTCAGATTGGAGTGTGTGGTCAAATTATCATGGATAATGGCGAGCTCATCAGGACCAAATAGTCCTGGTCTGGCAGCTACTGGTGGAGTACGAGTTGGGAGATCACGAACCGCCTTAGGCTTGAGTGACCTCCCTTGGAAATCAGGATTAATCGCTTCTGGTTGACCTTCAGTGAATGTAACGAATAAACGGGAAGAATTAACGTTTACCTATTGGCCCGTGATATTCAGATTGGTGGTTGAGTCAGCAGTCGGCTGTGCTTCTTGGTTATTAAGAGACCGAAGTTATTGAGGAAAGCTGTGTTCAGAATTGCAAATTGTATATCAGCCATGAGAAAAGTCTATCTCAACGTGCGTCTCAACTCGAGGAACAGAGTGACAAACCACTGACTATAAGTCGGGATGGAAGAACTGTTTGTATCTTCCAGCGTAAGGTCAATAAAAGATGGGACACAATCCTGTGATGTACAGTGGGGAAAAGTGCTGACTTCAGCTCCTGTATCAATATGGAAGTGTTGGCCATTTTCCTTACCAAGTATGAAAAACAGGCGACTTGTCATCTAAAACCAATCTGAGTTATATGCAGAACTCAACTAGCACAGCCGTTTCTCGAATGGTCAGGCGTCAAAGAAAAAGCACACACGATGGTGCAACGCATTGTTCTAGTGCCAGATTTACGATGGGAGAAGCATATTCCATCAGAAGCAGACATACTGACTGATCGATTGCGTGTGCGAACATGGTCGGTCGGTTGTAAGTCTGATTAGAACAATTGCATTGCCGTCTAATTTGGTTGAAGCCGGAGTTGCTGAATATGTTGTTGCTGTTTACGGAGAAAAGGTAAAAGCGGTGTTGCATCAATAAAGCTGGACGCTAAGCGCATGAATTCAGTGATTTTGCTGATTGGCATGGATTTGACGACTTATTCGCGGTAGATGCCAACACAAAATTAATGTATGTTACATACCTTGAGGTTACCTTAAAACGAATACAGAGCGAGAGATTTTCGATTACTACTGAAAATTAACGGCTCGGACGGTCATCGGTGACCCCATAGAGACACGCGGTTGAATAAAATGGAAACAATCATCATCAGAGAAAATAACGGCGGTTAGAGAGGCGTTGGTCCCCAATTCCAAGTGAGCATTAAGACGTTTTTTGAGTGAAACGGGAGACTGAGGTTAGTTTGTGAACTATTTCCCTTCATAACATCACTACTGTATGGGCCTATTAGGGTAAAAGTTATTTTTAAGGGGAAATTGAGTATTACCTCTCATAATGCATATATGACACGTGAATAGCAGTGTACCAAATATACGTGAATAGAAAAACCATATAACAAAATGTTCAGACTCAGCGAAATCGTTAGAGTATAGTAGAAATATTTTAGATCGTTGGGAATCATCATGTGAGACAGCAGAAGCTTTGCAGGGTACTGCAGGAGGATTGGCTAGTGTGAGATTACTCATTGATTTGTAATTCGTTTCTGAATGGAAACTGCACGTCTTAGGGTTGAAAATTCTCTCCATAGGACTGTGTACCGTTTAGCTCGTGTGACAGTATCAAGGCGGGATGTGTTGTTGAGCTTGCTATATGCAACTGAGTAGTAACTCGTCTTGACGCATCGCATATGAGTGCTTAGCAATACCTCTGTATGTGTTGTGGCAATGTTCATGGCCAAGAGCAGTACCAAAAGATGATTAAGGTGATACGTGGGTGGCACCGACATTAGCGTTGTGGACAGCGATCGAATCGATGACCTTGTCGGACGCTGACTGTCAAGCGCAGTGTCCGGCGTTCACCGAATAAACATAGCCGCTTTTACAGTTCTCATTATCATTTGAAATGTGGTGCAAAATGTTATTAACGTCGGGACACGTTGCAGCATCAAATACGACAGGCTAAATAGGTAATTCGCGTTCAACGGGTCAATTAGGGAACAATTACGGACAAGTAATTAGAGGCGTAGCGACGAGTTTAACGTGATAATTCAGATGACTGAACAACAACCTGTTAATTTCGAACGACGTCATTCGAATCCCTGCAGACTAATTCTGAAGAACAACAAATTCAGTCGGAACGATGATGCTCAGGAAGTGTTTAAGCAGATGCAACGGGGAATAAACTGTTAGCTGGGGTTAAACCTAGGAAATACGAGGGGAACTTTTATTGTACCAGCAGATGTCAGTTACCTTGATGGTATTGGGGTATTTCTCAGACAAAATGGCCACAACCAGAGTTAGTAATATTTTTGAATTATTTATTAATTTATTTTTGAGTGGCATCAGCCACGATGCCAGTCGTATACTTCTGGTAAATTCTGTTCACTGGCTAAGTTCCACGTACGCCACTCTACCCTGTAAAAATATAATGTCATCTAGGATGTTCGACAATGGACAGTTATTAATGTGAAGCATCTCATGCATATCTTGGTGGGATTATGTTAACCAGTGTTTAAGTTCAGCAACACGCATCGGATGGGTAGGCAGCGAGGGGATTGGAAGTCAAGTGTCTGACGGTGAGGCCGGAGCAACACATTCACACAAGGTCTCAAATTGCATAGAATAAGATCATTAGGTATTGTATCAAGAAGGCTGATCCAACTATATGCCACGCAGCGCACTCTTAGTTGGTCACTGACGTTGAATACGAAATGATCCAGTTGATGACTTAGAGAAGTGGAAACGAAAGTGGCTGCTAGTCAGGTAGGAAAGGCCAGTAGTATTCATCTCCCAGGTTGTGATGTTCACGATCCACTAGAACTTTAGTTGTAAACGTAGGGAATAAACAGGCCAATCAACTTCAGTGATATGAATGTTGTCGTTGTTAGAATGAATTGTTTGCGAAAGCAATCCTAGATAACATAAGCGAACCAGTGAAGACTGGTGTCGCATTCTCAGTTACAACTGATCTGTTTGTTTGCAAACCATGGGTGGCTAAAATTTGAACCGGTAGAGATCAGCTACGGGGTTTTCAGGAAATGAATACCACCCATTCACACTGTTCCCATTAAACTGTGTTTTGCTCCTATTGTGTTTTGTAGCGACAGCATGGACAATTCGCTGTGATCACGTGCACCTAGTTCAAGATCTCTATTACTACCTACTACGATGGGGAGCAGGCAAACCAAGTTGGTCACGTGTACGGTCATGGAAAAGTGATTACGGAGCCTTATAGCAATGCGACATCCAATAGCTAGCGAACACAGTTGGTTGTAAGCAAAGGACTGATCATAAAGCAGTAAAGAAATGATGGTGAAAACAGTCAGTGCACCAATGGGAAACGACGAATGTGTCACCACTCCGAACAGCGCAGTTAAGCACAGGGTCTTGGAAGGGTAGTTTGGCGCTAACAGTTCCCCCTAAAATGGTTTCGTGACAGTTAGGCACCAGCGTCAGTCACTGATGTGATGCTGGTGAAGATGTATACAACACAACAATCAACAAACACATCTCACAACCTGAATGGACCGGGATGTAAATTCCAGTTGTGATAAGGATATGTACCATAAATGTGCTCTCATAAGGTTGGACCCCTAGTCTAATGCTCTCTTCCAGAAGAGCTCACTTGAAAAGTCTGTATGAATGTGAACGCTGCAAACAATAAGGGATGTTCAGTTGGTATCAGCCAGCTCACCGGTAACGAAAAAAGTTACTTAACACGCAATGTTAACAGTTCTTCTCAGTCACGAGAGCAGAACGTTAGACTTTGTGGAGGATGCAGGTGATAAAAACAGTCCAAACGACCAAGATAAAACTTTATATCAAGTGTAACTATCATTTCAAAGACAGTCAAACTGTCTGAATTAATAGTTTATGCGTATAGAAGGACGGACGGAATGTCGATTGTCATCGTTTCGGATAAAGTGGAAAGCCTGACATTCCAGTTGTGTGGTACCACATCAAACGTGTTGGTCGTATCAACAACGCAACACGTTTCCATGACGCTTCTAGCAATAGAGGATGTATTACTTCGGTTTATACACTCCGTTGAGTCACCACACACACCAACCATATGTTTAATCATTCGTCATTTTAGACTCATATAGACTTCACCGCAATAGCATGGGAACTACTCGATTACGTGACACAAAGCATTTCGGCGGGCTACGACTGTGAACATGCCGGACAACCTGCCTTTCGAAGGCAACCACTGCAACCTTAACTTAAGCTGACAATTGCAACCTTCTCTAACTCGAAAATATCCCGCAACTGAATTGCGGTTGCTATCTTTAAGTGAACCAGTTGCAAAAGTGAGTTTAAGTTGGTACAATGGTAAACCTTTCTGTTAATTCTTATCTATAGGAGCGATTGTGTTTACACTTAAGTTTGAATAGTGTGATAAGCGAAGGAGTCATATCATGTTTTGAGGTGTTGAGCGTGATGGCCGAAGTGTCTGTTAATGTAACGCCACCTTCGTAACTGCTATCTACCTTTAGACCAATGGAGCTTGTGATGCGTGCATATAAGCGAAATCACCCCTAACAATCATGACTCTAGTTAGATTAAATTGAATCGACCTTCAGATTCTTATGGGCCAAAAGCTGAACTCGTCTACATGTTGAGTGAACTTGATCAGTATACAGGAAACATAACGGAGAGCTGTTTTTACTCAGCTCTTTATTATGGGTTGTTCGCCTTAGAAAAGCATGTGATAATTTAACACCCAAATCCTCACAGGTACAACACAGGTAGTCAGAAGTCAAGTATAAGAGTGCTCGGATGCTTACAAAAAGATATAACTCGAACTTCTGACTATCAAGCATACAACTAATCATACGGATACTAGTTACTGTTGACAAGAAGGGCACAACAAACGTCTGTAGCTAAAGGTGGTAGCCATAAAAATGGCTCACCCTGTGAGTTCGACAGGATAGTTGGACAAGTATACACAAGACCTCACTCTTCATTGGCGCGACAGTAGAATTTGACATAACCAGCTTCGAAAACTGAAGTTGACAAAATAACAAGGGTCAAACGAGGTGCAACGTGATCAGTTTGACAGGAGTTACCTAATTTACCTATTGATCCAAGACACAGTGTTCAAGATTCCGACCGCAATCACACAACATTTGATGGGGATACTCCCCAACATAACCACAAATTCGTTATGAAGGTGCGTGAAATGTTTCAAGCAGTACACAGTTTTCAGTTTAACACTTCCGTCTAAATTTCAACTGATCTTAAGATAATACATTTGTCAAATAATATAGAATCATAAAATTTCAAAATATACAATACAGCGGAACTTTTTAAAATCAGTGTGGTTCCATAAGGAATGAAAGCAAGTCGGAAAAACCTACCAATAAAACTCCAAGGCTCGCAGTGATTACATATCAGGTATCCGCTCAGAAAGAGCAGTAGAACATGCACAATTTGGTCACAGAGCCTTCCAGTGGCCCGTACAGCAACGGGACGTGGTTATTCATAGCAGTTCATGCGCACGCTCTGAGCTAGTTGAGCCAGTGACAAATAATTAAACTGAAAACTTCATTTGGTTGTGGTCATTCCTTGTTCCTCTTAATATGGTGTGGCAGCGTAAACGAAACACTACGATATCTTCACCGGGCGGTGATCTGTATACGTATATTTGCCTGGTAAACAAACTACTTAAGAGACCTGGCGTCAGTTTGTACGAAGAACGCAAATGTTTTGTTTAAGTGTCACAGGCTTCCGTCCCAGGTGAACAGTATACTCGTGTAAAAATTTTCCTCCAGGTTGAGTAAAACGTCATCAACCTCTCTGCTCGATCGTCCACACGACGATTCGGTAAGGCTACTTGCCCATCTTCCTTGACCTCAAGTGTGAATTTGAAATTGGGATGCACCGTGTTTTCCTCAGCAAATAGGCTGGCCAGATCCACGGTTTCGTCAACTATACACGCGATATCTTCCATGCACGTCATCTAGAAAGTGCCAAGTTCAATAATGCTACAAAGTTTAGTTCTTCCTAACATTGCTATAAAAGTATCTGCAAGCAGGAAACCTAACGGTGACCACATCGAAGTGCCATTCTTCTGACGATATATTTTTTAACCAATCTGAAACTGAACATTTTACGTGCAAGTTAATATCGCTGCTTGAATATGCCTCCCGGTAAGTCCATATTTAAAAGTTCGGGACGAATATACCCACGGAGGTAGTCAGCAGTTTCTACAAGCGGTGAGTTCGTAAACGGAAAGCATATATCAGAGGAAGACACCTTCTTGCTTTTTACGTTAAGCAGTTGGATGAAATGGAAAGATTCGCACGTGTCGTTTACCCAGTGCGCTGCAATGTCCTTCCGTACGGGTTCTAGTAACAATATTAACGAAATTCGATATCAAGAATAGAGTGTAATGGCCATCCATTCTTCTTCAATAGACCACATGGTTCCGATATTGGGTTCAAGTTGGTCAAATTCGTTTGAATGTCAAAAATCCGCCAAAAAGTATACTACTTACTGACTGCCTGGTAGTATTTATTATCATCATCATCATAGACAGCAATACATCAGTGGTTCACACTGATGCTTGACTGCCACACAACCAAGAAGAACAAAGGAAAAAAAGAAACTTATATAGGAAGAAAGAAGAAAACAGAGGAGGGGGAAGTGGACCTAACTACTAAAAATAGCTACGTCTATATTCAAACATACAACATCAAGGTGCCTACACCTTGCAAACAAACAACCGAGCTGTAAGTGAAAGTAAGGCGTCATCAGCGAGACAGCTTCCTTACGGCTTTCACTGCCCCGCATCATTAAGTGCACTCACTTCACAGACAACTCGGCCAAACAACGACAACATTCACGCCACTGAGCTCGATTAGCCGCCATCTCACCTAACGTCTCAAGCCACCGACTCTGTGAGTCGCGAGGGCCCCAGCCCGGGAGACGAACCCGACCTACAGTGACCAACCCCTTCGTAAACGATTTCATTTGTCTACGCCAGGTCATCATCTGTCCACCTCGCACCTTGCGCCAGTCGCCGCAGCGTCGCAAACAGTGCTCGGTGTGGCAAACGACTAGCTGGCATCCTTAGTACATGACCCAACCATCTAAGTCTGTGCAAATGTAGCGACTGAACAAAAGAACTCGTTTGACAATCAGTGCCAAACACCCGCTTCCTAACCTCCTCGTTGCTTACTCGCTGGTGCCACCCGATACGAGCGATTGAACGCAGACATCGGTGGTCAAATACCTGAAGACGGTTCACGTCCTCTACCCTGAGCGGCCAGGTTTCGCTGCCGTAAAGTAATACAGCCCTCACTGTTGTTTGATATACGCGACCCTTAAGCTTCAGAGAAATACCTCTCTGTCGCCATAGGTGTCTCAGATTAGCGAACACCGCCCTAGCCTTGGAAATACGCGCTTCTATTTCATTCCCTACACCTCCGACGCCACCGCTGATGCAGCTTCCCAGGTATACAAACCGGTCAACAATCTCCATGACTTCATTATCTAACATTAAATCTACGTGATCACAACAATCTTGCAGAAGCACTTTGCATTTTGAGGCTGCAAAGCGCATTCCGAAGTACTTAGCAGAACGCGAAATAGCGTCCAGTGTTGTTTGTGCCGCTTGAAAGTTGTCGAACAGCAATACCTTATCGTCAGCATAATCAAGATCAGTCAGTCTTTCACCAGGTAGGAGGTCCACGCCGGCATCATTTGAGTGCCGCAGACAGTCCTCCATTATTTCGTCTATGACGAAATTGAACAAAAATGGTGAAAGGGGACAGCCTTGACGTACGCCGCTCCTGGTGCTGAAACTGTCAGATACTTCGCCGTAAACCCTAACCTGAGCTGAAGTATGAGAATAAAACCGTCGACAGTATGTTCACATACGTAGTCGGTACACCCCTACATTTAAGCGACTCTAAAACTGTCGATCGGTCCACCGAACCAAATGCATCTTTATAGTCCAGAAATACGGCGATTGATGGCCGGCGGTACACATGACGCTATTGCAGAATTTGACGAAGGGTAAAAATGTGATTTATACAAACCCCCCAGGGCGAAACCCTGCCTGTTCTTCCCTAATGTTTACTTCCCGAACTGCAGTGAGTCGACGAAGTATAATTGATGCTAGAACCCTTGAAATGACTGGGGTCAAACTAATCCCTCTATGGTTTTCGCAAGAGCCCCGGGCTCCTTTCTTAAATATGGGAACTATTATCGAGTGACCCCAGCACGGAGGGATGGTCTCCGTCGTCCACACAAGTTGAAACAACTGAGTCAATGCCTCTACTAACGCCTCTCCACCTTCTTTGAAAAGTGCCGGCACGAGATCATCTGGACCAGCAGCCCTATTACGATTAGGAGCCGAAAGGCAATTGCGAACCTCAGTCTCATTAAAATTAAAAAGTAGGTGGTCCAAATCTACCGACCAGGGTGCTACATCACAAGTTTGTGACGGCACCGCAATAGAAGCAGGAGGCCAATTAAACTAACTCTCAAAGTTTTCCGCTCAACGCTTCAACTTTCTGAACTTATCACATACTAGTGTACCGTTTGCCTCGCTGATAGCTTCACTGACCGACGGTCTCCTGGGAGGAGCTCCTCTTTATTTGCACGGATCAGGTTAAACAGCTACCGATGTTCCTGAGGCAATGCGGCTTCCATTTCGTTAACATTTTCCGCACTAGCCGATGTATCTCGCCATGGGTGTCTTCTCACGGGCTAAGCCTCACGAATCAGTCTTCTAGACATACGATTCCAGCTTTCCCACGGATATCTTTTCTAAACTCGTCATGTGAACTACCAGGAGGAACCTTTCGTCTGGCTTCTAACAACTCCAGGGATTTCTCTGAAATCCAATGGTCTTTGCGCCCCATGTAGTGCCAGCGACAAGTGCCGAGTAGCAGTACCTGCTTTCTGAATGGCCTGTGAGATTTGAGTCCAGCAGCTACTAGGGTCTTCGGAGTGAGTACCACTAAGGCAGCTTTCTAAGCTGGTTTGGTAATTATGTCTTAACCGATGGTAAAGCCAGTTTCTCAACAGCTAACCGTTGCTGTCGGTGGGGTCGTTGCCCAGCAAAAGTAAGAACAAAACGGCAACGTACCAACGCATGATCTGAATCCAAGTACGTGCTCCAATAAGAACGACAGTCTTGAATGGAACCCCGCCACCTATAGCTAACGACTATGTGGTCTATCTGAGACCAGGCCTGATTCGGAGAAGGCGAGCGCCAAACTGTAGCAATTGACGTGCGACGAAATGCGCTACTCGTGACGCCGATGTAACATTACAGTCAGTAGGACGCATTACAGGGAGCGACACAATGAATAATTTCTGAAAATTTATTATCTAGAGGCCAGTCTTTAATCAGAACCTGCACAACGGACGTGACAAAGTCTGCTTTAACAGACAAATCCAATTATAATGCTATGCGTGCCGTCGTGGTGAGGATCTTATATCTACCCGGTCTAACCTAGTCAACAGCGCTGTGAGTTCGGCCCGAAATGTATAACCAGTATCCGGTAGACAATGCAGGTGCTGTTAGTTTCATACGTTGACTACTGTCATGGATTCTAGTCTCCGAGATACAGCAGACATCAACGTGCAACGAGTCTAGCGTTCGTGCGAGAGCCGCTTGCTGACCTATCTGTTTTAGCGTGCGAACGTTGAAGGCACCTATATTAATTCGCGTTCTAGGTCTAAGCAAGGGACGAGGGAGGCCTGAAGCTGAAAGGCAAGAGACGGAACTTACCGGCTCAGTGTTACTACAGTTAGCTACATCTGTTGTGGGACCTGTAGAGTAATTATCAGAAATGGAGGTGGGAGGGGCCTGAGAGCTAAATTTGATAGTACAGTGGGGGAGGGGTCAGCAGTAGCATGTTTTCGCCTATCCACCCTGCTGTATGCAGCAGATAGGGCGACCCGGTTTATACTGCGAGACGGCCGATGCAGTATGGATTCACTGTTATTGTGAATATTCATAGTTGGCACTAGCGTCCTCTGGCTCAGAAAGACGGCACAGCCTCCCATGCGCCCACGGGAGTAGTCTGTTCGATACAACGAGTACCCAGGAACATGAGGTTTGTTATCACTTATGTCAACGGAAAGCCAGGTCTCTGTCAAAGCA
>LOND01000710.1:84659-107185 GCA_014220965.1 Paragonimus kellicotti | reverse complement strand
GCCTGGTATGAGTGACTCTATCGGTGTGGTGACCACACCGTCCAGTTTAGCCCAATAGGTCGTTGAGATGTGTAAGTTGTCATACCACGTCAAGGTCCAGTCTCGTTATGACTGTATTTTTATTAGTATCACATTCTCAGGTGAAAAACCCTCTTGAGTTCACAGATAATGCAAAATTTTAGAAGTTTGGGTGTATACTGTTTAAGGTTGCTCTAAATGGATTTTGTGGTTATAAATTAATATACATGTCTTCGTATACACGTAAGATTTCAAACCAGCAGAATCTAAATCGTATATATGTAACCCAATGTATAGACCAAATATTCTTTACTAAATAACGACCAGAAAAACTATCCCGCGACTTTAGTATAAAACCTATAAGTTTAAACTTCCATATTCATGTATACCTGTTTGGCGTTTTGTGAGACGCTAGGTATCATCCTTATCTAGATTTGTTGAGGTATGTATTAAGTTGATAAGGACATTCTTATGTTAACTCAACGTCTTTTAGCCAAATCGATTTTAACCAGACGACGGATTCCACATCTAGGACTCTGTGAGTTAAACAGTGAAGTGGCACAGGAATGCCATTCTCCAGCTGTCATATTCGATGGCAGTACCGTCCACAGTACGAACGCTCAGCTGTTTGTCTTCTAACAGACGATCGTGCACGTGTAATATCAGTCGAATAAGTACAATCGATTGAAGATAGTATCACTCAGGCAGGATTTGCTGAACGTCTATTAATTAACCAATACAGATGCTGATGTCCTATTGTGCAGGCATCAAGTTGCCACGAATCGGCCGGTTTAGTGACACTTTGCTAACTAGGAAACCTAGTGAACAGTCACAGAAAGTTTTAACTTAACCCTATCTATTTATCGAATACTAAAATGCGACTCCAGATTGTGCTATGTTTTTCTTTGAGTTCATGGAACTACGCATGCTATGATGAGGTGAACCTGAAAATGCAATTTTTCCAGTCTAAATGTGTTCCGTTTCATCAGAATTTTAAAAAAAACATGGTGGATGGCCTGTAGTGGTATTGCTCCGCATAAGACTCTACTTTATCAGCAACGATAAGATAACGTAAAAGCCACCCCAAGCCATGTGCAATTAATGTTTTTATTGTGTTTACTGTTTACTGAAGTCAGTGCAGAACACTTAAACCCATCTTGGATAACACGCACACTCAGTATCTCAACTTTAGGTCACGCCTAAACAGTATTTCAACATCCGAGAACTGGAGGATTTGAGAAGAGCCGATAATATGTTGTTGTTGAAGCCCGACAAGGATGCAGGAATTGTTTTTATGAACCAGTCGGCCTACTTGCAGGAAATAACATAGGTCTTGAATAATTCATCTAAATCCAACAAGCTGTTAAACGAAAAATACAGAACCGATGCAACCGAGAGAAGTATTTCTAAAAATTTGAGAAACATAAAACAGTAGTGTTTGAATGACTCGTTTTTTTTCAACCAATTAGTTTTTCAATTTTCATAAGGCGGTAGCATAAACAGACCTTTATATTGAAACACTGGAATGGCTAGAAATTCTGTACACCGTGAACGACCAGACATTTGGTCTTTGGAATTCCTGTCTGATGGCTGTGTTTTTGCTCGTAGCGCAAAACTTGACCATCAGTCATACATTGGAGCATTATCCATCCAATGTGGAATAATCTACTGTTTAATAATGTACCAGATATGTGACCGTGCTGGACAAAGCTAGTGAAAGTAGTGAGTGAATTTGCGAATGTCCAGCGAGAATGCATGAAAACGGTAACAGTTATGATTATTCGGAAATCCAAGTAGGTTACCATCCTTGTCATACCGACATGTGCCTTACTAATAAGATCTGAAAATCATGGACCATATAACTTGTTTTCTTCACTCGTAACAGAGGATACCATTCAGAATATGGCAACGTTAAAAGTACATTCCTTTTGCATATTCACCCGCATCTCGACACTTATGAAAAGCCGTTTCAGCGACATCAAGTTTTACATCAGTGGGTAGCCTACAGAATCTATTTCTTGGTTGTATAATGAAAGCATTGAGATCGGCCTTTAGTCGCTGTTTATTAACCTTTCAACTAGCTCAACACAGCACAAATTCATGTCGAAATTACTGCTAAGTTTTCAACCAGATGCACCGACCGGTGTGTAGTAGACTATCAGAAATATCTCTCGAAGTAAGCATAGCATGTGAAAACTGTTAGATCAAAAAACCACCTACATTCGGCAAAACACGCTTGAAGTCACAACAAGTGCCAGGTAACGCGTCTGATTCTAATCCATCTGCACGAATGGCAAGGCTTTTGGATGCCTTGTACGACGCAACACTGTGTTCATGTCAGTTTGACAGGAGACTTTATCATCTGCTGTGATAGCTAGTGAAGACAAGGTCCGGTGTTGTTATTTAGTTTACTGGGCACTTTGGATATGCTTCGCGACCGGGTTGTGCCTGTCTCTTTGCTAAGCTTGCACAGGCGATTAAACGTGGTATGCGGCGAAACAGGCACAATCTAGACACAGAGCCGTGATTCACTACAATCCGCGCAAGCATCCAATGTTGGTTGAACTATAAACAACACTGGTCTTGTGTGGATTTATTGCAACCAAATCGAATGATTTATATCAACTTATCGCACTCAGGAGAAGGGACTGCTTGCGACTTGCAGTCTTGTCCAATGGCTCGGTATGTAAGGCAGAAAGAGACCAAGGACATCAAGGTAGGACACTGACACAGGCAGGCCATTGCAAACGAAGGGTCTGAACAAACACCATGACGGTGAGTAACATCAACACCGTTTTGGTCAAAGTTTTTATTGTCGTCAAACATTGCTTGGTCCATCAGGAATTCCACAGAAAGTGTTGGCTGAGGAATTAGACATATTCGCACGACGACTAGAATCTTACTGTTGTCAATGGCAACAAAGCGGGCAAACCTGACAAAGTAGAAGATAAAATGTTTTCGACCGGATAGTAAGCAGCAAGTCGTCTCAAAATTCTGAAAGAATGCTGCAAAATAAACGGACAGCTTCTTTCCGTCTGCTTTTTTGTTCCATATCGTCACAGTCAGAAACTCTCGTCTGTTCAAACTTCTAACGATCTAGGTAAAAGTAAACTATGGAAACTATAACGTATTGATTGGCCAAGAATATGCTGTTCAGCTGAAATCGGAATAAACCATTATATTCTCCGCTCTTCTAAAAACGTATACAGATTGTACTACAAACCTGATTGCTAACCTGTTCAAAAGTTGTAAATCTTAAACTACCTCAGTTTGTGTAACTGTGCAGAATCGCTGGTAAAAATGACGTAAATTATAGATTACACTCAATCACCTCGGCAGGTAGAGCCCCATGCGTCGAAGGGATGTTCTTAAATTGCTTCAGTGCATCCTGTGCATAGTTAAGAGTAATCGTTAATACAGCTGTTAAGTCTGCCTGATTTCCATGTTCTTTCTCTGAGTAAACTTACGTCACTTGGTGCTCCTTGATATGGTTGATGAGACGCTGGACTCAAAAATATAGTTTTATGATAGGGCTTAATCCTCTTGAAGTTCCCTCGTCGGTACCAACATCAGTTTGCTCCACTTTTTTCTGAACTAGTCGCTCATTCATAGAAGGGCATTACAGGAAATAAGTACTGACGTCATTAACCTGTTTACTGTACGTTACCGCAATAGATCTTGATATGAATCCGGCTTTGCATTACACATTAGCAACAAAGTCGAGTCCGACAAGTTTACCAAAGTGCTTTGCTTGAAGAATGTGTAGGTCAATAACAATTCTACCCCGAAGTCTTCATTCAATTCCTGACGCAATATACTCCAGCCACATCTTCCAAAATTTGAAGCCGGAAGACCGAATATTTCCATCTTTTTTGCGTTTACGTGTGAACTTTTGAAATTTGATCGTGCTGCCGTCACCTAACCTACGATTTACTTTAAGCTGGCTCCTCCTTAATGTTATTTAGTTATTCGTATAATGCCCAATTAATTCTTCCTTCGTAATTACGTCCTGGATGGTCTTGCGGGACACACCAAGCAACTGGATCACGGAACCCTGCTTAGTGCAAAATCGTCTGAAGAACTTTTGCTTCGTTAGTCATTCGTTCATTCCCGATGGTCCTGAGTCTAACCAGAAAGTGTTGTGGCTTTAGCTGTCACTCACCGCAACAGTGATATAGAACATATGAGGAGAAACAGTAGAGAGAACCGGCAAATGTATGGATGCCTTTGCGCCACCGACTGCTGCACACGGCAGCTGACGGTTTGATGTACCAGAAAGAGAGGAAGTAGGACAGCTGAGCGCAATAACACGCAAGCGATATCCAAACCATAGAACCAACAGACCATTTGCTCTTTCATTAACAGACGTTTTGTACATGCAACAACTGTTATACGTTGCTCATGTAGAGAAGAGATAGCTGAGTGTGAACCTTTTGACTTTAATCCTATAAAGGACTTGAACATACCAAGCAGAACGGAAAAGACGCTTTACTCATTAGTGAGAACGTGAACAATTCACCGAAATTTCCAAGCGTTTGGCAGTGAACACTGACATGTAAATCGGGGTGATTGGTTTACGGTATGAGTAACGGTTGTCTTTATTGAAAAAGGGGAAGAGGCAGAAATATCTACTGATGAATTCTAACAAACAAGCGTATTCATCTTGTTGACTGTTACATTATATTGAAGGTAAGAAGGATGCACATGAAGTGTCACTAAAGTGGAAACTATATTTGGTCTAGCTGTCAATGTAATAAAGCCAGTCCTTGTCACAGGATATTTTCTGTTGTCGACACGGATGGCTTTGCTAGAATAACGTCATAGTATTCCACAGTCTCTATTAAAATTTGTTCAAGATGTGCATTCTCAAGCATGATTCCGCGAAGTTTTAAGATGTATTCACTTCTCCAAGCCCCAACTAGCCGACAAAGTGTACCGTGGATCAAAAGATAATTCAATTAGAACAGCACTATCTGTCTGCAGACTGCGAACAGACACGGATTCGAATGATGATCAGCAAGACTCCGTTTTAGACACCGATTGAATGTGTAGCCAAACTCTGGAAGACGCGCCTGCAATGCCGACGTAGTTTGGACATGGATGCTTGACTAACGGATTTGAGAGTTGTTCAAACTCAGTTAATCTTGTATTTATGTTTCTACTGGTTAGAAAGGCTAACATAGTGCTCACTAATGCTTATTGTCACGCAGACCTCTCAAGACTTCAATCTTGTCCGGGTCTTAGGATATAAACTAAACATATCAATGACAGATATTGCAAACGAGGTTCAAATAATCTTCACATAGTAAACAAAACTAGCTGCTAAATACGCTGCACACAGTTATGCAGTGTGAAGAACGATGGTCTGATGGACGTTTTTTCGGATTGGCAACTCGATCTTGTGGTAAATCAGTCATGAGACTGACGTTCATTCTGTTATAGGCATACCTAACACACTAAGTCACAGTAATAACAGCACTGTAATCATTCACACCATTGGAGAAGTTCATACACCTCAATGAAACATATGCACCGTGTGGGTGTGTATACACCTTCAACGATTTGAGTTGGTACGTTGTGACCTGTGTATCGTATAACTTGTATTCTAACAGATGTGGAGTTCTATTATTGTAGACTGACCAGAGGGCAGAATAATAAGTGAGACACGACTTTGGTAAGCAACAGTTATTTCTTAAGAAATCAGGTAATTTACTGCATAACCGCATATATGTAAAGAAACCAGAAAGCAGACATTAAGCCCCATTCTTATCAGTAGAATATCTAGTCAGAATGCTTAGACTAGGCAACAGTGGACCAGTCTAGTTCGAACTAGGCGTGCACTCAAACATGTTTGCGAAAGCACTCAGCTACCATGATGTAAGCCCGTTCATGCACATATGCCACTACGTTAAGACCACTGAAGTGCTTTTGTGATTCGTGTTAACCGCATACTATTCATATCTTCATATAGGGGAAGCTAGCTGGAAGATAGGGCGCCCTATCTTCTGACGTCTATAGTCATAACTATGACTATGCGCATTAATGCGCATTATGACTGCATTTTTCTCGGCCTTATTTGGAGACCGTTTATAATCCTTCTATGAATAACCTTTTAGAAACTGAAGATCACTGGGCTCATTTCTAAGCAGTATATTGTTTAGAACTGGTCCGAACCTGGTTCACTACAGTGTGCTACTACATTCCAACATAGTCATCTTCAGTTTGGTCTTGAGACCAAACATCACAATCGTGATGATCGGTTTTTGAAACCGTGGAGCATATTTTTGAATGTCATACACGAACGATAGTAGTGAAATTTATAAATTTCACTATTATGCATATATGCATACACATCGATGAGGCGTATTCTTACGGTACATGGTCGTAAAAATTCCTTAGTGGAAAGCATAGGGCGCTGTGTGTGCCGAAATGGACCATGTAGGCCAATCAGAAGCGCTGAAATCCCGAAACACACGGGATGACAGAACTCTATAGGAAAACCCGAACGAACGGTGTGACCGACATTGCACAATCTCTGCTCTCAAATGCACCATGTAGACCAATCACGGAAGGAGAAAGTCGAGAGAATCACACACTGACAAAGGTGTGTGTCAACATTGAACACCACATCAAACGACGGAGAGATAGTTGAAATTGAAACTGAAAATTAATTTTCGATCATCTCCAATAATCGGAATGACACCAGTAGTCCACAGAGTGCGTGATGGGGTAGAGAGGATATCATATCACAGAACGGGGGTATACCCGATAGGGGGACCTAATCATGTAGCTGTAGCCTACAGCCATCGATGAATAAGGTTATTGTAACACACAAGTCAGTTCACGCTCTCTGAACCAACCAATGGAACTGAGGGCAAATCAAGGGGAAACAGTTGATCATGCGTAAGACAAAAGACAATATAGATGTTATAATACCATATTATGGTTGGCATGCAGCAAAAACAGTGCCTTTCTTAGTGTTTCTATCATGAGAATCATAAATTCACAAAATTCCGTTAATTTAAACAGCTTCATCTGTCCGTCCCGTGTTTAATGAGGGAACTGTAAAATACTGCTCAAAATCTCGTACATTGATACATACATTCCAATGATACATCTCATTTAGCCCTTATGATTAAGGAATAAGATAAATTCCCACTGGATGGCGTACATTAAGGTAGTTCGACCTAGTGTGGTATTATAGACTTCGCCCCACTGGCTCTCTCTCGAATACCACACGATGAGCGCAGCACGCTTAGCCTACGGACGCATGCGTACACGCGTCTCCTATGATCACCGACCGCAGGTTCGGTTGATCGGATGCAATATGAAGAGCCGGACTGAACTTCAAAACGTTTCAGCTCAGCTCCAATTGCATCCAAGTCTGAGAACTGTCGTGGAGACACGACACTACCAATGACGACTAGCGCATTTCGGACACATGATTGGTCCACAGGGTGCGTGATGGGGTAGAGAGGAAACCGTGTCATAGGAAGGGGGCATACCTGATGGGGGGACCTCATCATGTAGCTGTAGCGTACAGCAGACGTGTCCATGCATCAACACAAACGCAGAACTTACTTCGTTGACATTTTTTCATTGTTTTCACTAAAATCTTCATCGAAAAAATCGAAGTCCACCGATTCAGACAAGTCTAAAGATAATGTTCTGAACGAGTCTGGAAATATTTTTGTGGCCATACGACTCGTTCGAAAAACGCGGCTAGAATATCAAATAGATACGTCCTTCACTTGTGATGACGAGAACGATGAATTTCAGTTCCAACGTCCTATCACAAATTATGTTAAAGATGGGAAACAGTTCATTATATTCGAACAATTATGCTTGTCCGAAACGAGGCCCCATTAAACAGACTTTTATTGACCGCGGTAACTCGAATTTTGATTAAAATCAGCGACTCAGCGATTGATACACGGGTTCGAGGCAGGGGCCCAAAGTACCCGGATCCAGTCGGTTTTTCTTGCTCAGTGTCAAGCGGGCTTCCGTTGATCTAAATGCAATCATTGAAAACAGGGTGTAGCACCGCTCTTGGGGATTACAGTAAATACCAAGAACAGAGTAAGGTTACATGAATAATGGATTTTTTCGTAAATGAGAATCAAGCAATGCTTTAAAGCGATCTCTAGAAGTGCTGCTAACGACCTCAGACGGAAGACTGTTCCAAAGGTTAATAACCCTGTAAGAAAAGAACTGCTGCCTAAGGAAGGTCTGTAGTGGACAAGTGGGCATACGCTAGACCCTCGTCCACTAACAATTTAAAGCGCCTTTCCTGTAGAGCATTCGAAACGTAGTCCCAACAGGCATCGAACTAGAGAACGCATTGAGGTTTAGAAACAAACCGTATATTTCCAGCAAATGTTTGGAAATATGATAAGCAGTTAGCTCTAGCCTAGTCTGGGACCAACGGCAGCAACCAAGAGAAGAAAGAAAAGAAGCGCGAGGTTGGGCTACCGCCCACTCGGCGGCACTCGAAAGCGCGCCAAGCGAAAAGTGCGTGGAACCTTCGAGTGCGTTAAACAACGCTCGAAAAGGTTCGGGCTAAACGACCTTGAAGAATGGAATAGAAGATGAGTCGTTAGGAAAAGGACAAGCGCTTACTGCGTGCAATTGGTTGCACGACTGAAGAAAGTGGCACTGAGTTCATATCAGGCCTCCTATAGCAGGCGTACACAGAATCATGCGTACAGAACAAGCAAGCGGGAAAACGGTTGCAGCCGGGATCCTTAGAGAAGCCACACGATCGCTGGTCACTACAGGTCCGAGGACGAAGCTTGAAAAGCTTCCTGTTGTGTCCTCGCCGGCCGTCATCATTCGCTATCATGAAGAACTGTTCAACGAGACCTACTCTAGAAGAAGTGTGTGAGAATTAAATCACCGCGGAGTCGTCGATATTCAAGTGGATATAGATCAAGAATTTCAAGTCGAGACTCGTACGCGACATTTCTCAAGCCCGTGACTAGTTTGGTAGCCGCGCGCTGGACACGCTCAACAGCTAATATGTCTTTCTTCAGGCCGGTATACACGACCTGATTGGCATACTCGAGGAGCGGTCTTATATAAACTCCGTAGAGCGTCTGAAATGCACTCTTGTCTATGCCGGAGAGAAAGTACCTACCGTTTGACGTATTCGTCATCGATGATTATCTGAGTGGGTATTTGCTTGTTCTCACCAATTCCTCGCTTTGCCTTTTGACCGTGTTACATATCGTTTTCCATAACGTTCATCCTTGTCATTTTGTTTAAGTAACCATAACATATTGGCATGCACTAGAGCCAGCAGTATCGATGTATCGTGGGTGTCAGGTGTTTGCGGCCGTTTTCGGCTGCCGCATGATTGTTCAGAACGGTATGCAGTGCCAGACTGCCTACATTGGTACCACTTTAAGCGTGCCTGCTTCTGCTAACTTCTCCATAAGGCCATTTATCTGCATCGGGTGCCTTTTTGAGGAAGCTGCTTGCAGCGACCACGCCCAAAGCTCAAACTGAGTAGGCCGATACGAACCTGATTGACAGAGCACTTCGATGTGGATGCTTTTTAGTGGGGACGACTCACAATCACAGTTTCTCCAGGTCAACAAGCCAGAGCGGTGTTGAACACACCACTGGCTCCGGAGTCAACAAACTTGGTGGCAGTTATCCGTTTGGAGGGATTCGGCCTGAAGGCCGTTCAAAATGGAATACGGTCATTTTAGCGCTAATCCTCGTTTTTTAATATTTTTGACAATTTTAAAATCAGATAATAACCTGTTGTTGGCGTTAGCTCACTTTTTCAAGTCTTATAAATAAGCTCACTGAAATTTTCGAGATGGGATATGTCATTCTATAGCCTGAGAGTGCTTCATTTCGTGGTTTCGGAGATATGGTCGAAAATGGAAATATACGACCATACAATGTTGGCATTGCATTTCAACAAGAACACTAACACATTTGATGATGAAACATGTATGACAACGTTTCCAGCTTCCTTGTCTATACGATAGTTTTCACTGTTTCTCCTTGTTTGGAAGATTTCAGGTAGATACCGGTCGACGAAATGTTGCCCGTGGAAATGGTTGGAAATGACCCTATCATATGGCTGTTGTCATCTTAGGTGTATATGTTGTGGCATAATTGTCACCCCATCACTCGGAACCCTCAAAAGTAAATTCTATCTATCGCGGTGCAGAAAAATATTCCGATCAATATGACAATCAACGGAATCAAAAATGATGATTACCATGTACCACAAACGCTTCAAATACAAGTTTCTCATCACTTCCCGCATGTGTTCGTTCTCCATGTTGTTCATGGCGAACGTCATTCGGAAGGAGCAGCTACTGGTGTGAATGCATACTGCATTCTCAGACGTTGATCATAGCCTAAGTCAATCGGGTGGAGCAGCTGCTAGTGCGAAAGCATACTTCATGGTCAGACGTTGTTCATAGCTGTGGTGAGTCAAGTTGTAGCTGCTTCTAATGTGACCGCATATTGCATACCAAGACGTTATTCATAGTCCAGGTCAACACGATTGTGTTACCGACTCCAGTCTCTGAATAAATCAAAATCAGCAATGTTTGATAATGAATCCAAGTATATTTTACCATTTACAGTTCAACTGTTTTGATGTATGGTGCTGTACAGTGTGACGAGTTTGGTTGAAGGATTCCGCTTGCCGGATATAACTTTCGAAGTGTTACTTGGTGAACAGCCAGGTTCTTATATTGGCGATAGACTGAAATTGTTTTTATCTTCAAAGTATTCAAAAAGGGGGGACACACTGAGTAGTGAACGATTTATTGTGACGTTTCAAATCCACACTAGGATCCGTTATCAAACAAATAAATGTGTTGGAATGAGATTGTTCTGCCGCTCACCGTGTTCGCCTGTCGGTCTGTCTTCGCTCGTTTTTGGTTTCAGTATCAACGATGCTGACGTAGTGGCTGTCTATATATATATATAATATATATACTGAAACCAGCTTACTCGGACATGTCTGCGATATTTTCTGTTTATACAAGTCATCAAACTTGGGAAACTTTGAGATGGGGATCTAAAAGGTGAAAATGGACAGGCGAAAACTCGACGAACCCACTGTTATATACCTGAACTAAAACCTAACTGTAGTGGCAGTCCGTATGTAATAAGGTGAACAACAGTCGTCCCACATAGTTACGGGGATCACGTCCGCGCCACGAGCTCCCCGTAGGTGTGAGTTAAACGGTTGCCGATAGATCCAGATGTTGTCCTAAAATGCTTCTTGGCAAACGACCACAAGTTTTCGATGTTTTGTGTGTAGATGATTGAATTTTCCGGATCCACAAAGTTAACCGAATGGTTGATAGTCCAACGCTCGTAATGAGCTATGATATCCAGTGCTCGGTAAGCCCGCCACTCGTCAGTTACAATGATGGTATTAGGCTGTTATCGAGTGTGATAAATGTATGATTAGACTCACGAACGCATGGCGTGGAATAGTCGGAAACAGCGCGACGGAATCCCATTTGTTTCCAGGGCAAACTAACATAACGCATTCGTGGTATCCAGTTCGATTCCCCCAACAACGTGTGAGAATGCCGCCAAGCTAGATAATTGCTGACGAAACTGTTGCACTTGAGATAACTGTACCCGTTGTTTGTTGTTGCTGCTGCTTGTGTTGTTGTTTTTGTTGTTGTTGTTGTTGTCAAGTCTGTTCGTGTTTTAGTTGTGGACGGGATCCGTATATAATCCCCGCCGGAACTTATCACCGATGCTAACCCTAATTTGGATTCCTCAGGTTCAGTCTTCTGTCCAGAACTACCTGTACCACCGGTCAACTCCTCCACTTAGCGGGCTACTGAAGCGAGGTTTTCCTCCTACATGCGTGATTCTCTGCCAGATGTGGAAAAAAAGTTGGAATGCTACCAGAAGTGTACATGGAGTCGACGCCACTGAGTGAAACCTGAATCCGGTCTAGTTGTACAAGTTGTTGATGAAACGATTCTTAAGAGCGCAGCACCCTTCCGTGCAGCACCAAGTGCTGGATAGTCAATCCGCTCTATTGAGCTCTGTTTACGTGGTTCGTAACTCAAATTGCTGCTGTCCAAACCGATATCATTATTGTCACTCTCTAGACTGATATAATTACGTGCTGGCCAACCGCAACAATTGACGTAAGAGCGATCAATAACTTTTGAATAGTTGGTGGACGTTGTATTGCAGTTCGTTGATCGGTAGGCAGAGATCCGGAACCGTTCGGAAGTGTAATTAGATTCTTTGTTCTATTAGACTTAGTATTTTACTGTTCTCGGTATTCTCTGTAACCCCCAAGAGCGGTGCTACACCCTGTTTTCAATGACTGCCTTTCAGGTCAACAGAAAACCGCTGACATCGAAACGGACAAACTGACTGGATCCGGGTGAATTGGGTCTCCAACCTCGAACCCGTGAACAAATCGCTGAAATCGCTGAAAAAACTGGTGAAGGCGGCTATTTTAAATCTGTGTGCTACCGCACATTTTTGTATTTCACGATGGATGGGCGTATTTTCGTCAGTGTTCCGTGTAGATCATCCTCGGATGTAGACTTAAAAAAACCAATAAGGAGGTTTATAGAAAAAACCTACGGCTCATCGATGTGTGATTCAGTTTCTCCGGCGCTTGACACACTTCAGGAGTTGCGGAAAACTGCATTGCAACGACTTCGGGATAAGACACTTTCTGCGGCTAAACAGGTCGCTACGTAAGTTTGTTCAGTAAAATTCTAAAGAATTTTTTCTACTTCAATCCGCTAAACAATGTTTAATTTTCCATAAACGGTTTTCACTTCTATTTATGCGGTTGACTTGTTCTTTCACTGAAGTAGAATAAGGACTGACATTCTTTCACTGTATAATGTATTGCCTACGAAGTGGACATTGTCATACTGTTCATATAAAAATCCGCACAGAAACTCGGCATAAGCCAGCTGCTGGGTTAATTCGGAAGTGTATGTTCCGTGGCCCCAGTTTGTATGGTTTTCTGTGTACCGGATTATCTATTCTTCGCAAATAACTGATCGCAAAAGCCGAAGAAACAATGAATTTCACGGCGAAGAGGTGAGTGGAACAAACTGTTTGCCGACTTGCTTGGTATGTGCAAAAATTCATCCCCACGGGCGGTACTTTTTACCTTTTGGTAATTGAACTTGATTACACCTAAACCACAGTGTGATAATTTCTGCTATCAAAGTCGATCTGATTAAGATTGCGCACCATCCGTTTCCATCGGGCCATTAGGCCCAGTAACCCGAGATCGAAGGCTGAAGTCTGACGGAGCACTGCGTTCACACGAAACCATAGTAAGCAGTTGATGAAAGTAGTAGCCTTCGTCCACGATCACATGATTCTACAGTGAAGAAGTTTGTAGTGACTATAGTGCCGGAGTTTTCACATGACATCTCCAGACTTTATTTTATATTATGGGTATCAGAATTGAAGCACAGTTAGCATAATCATCGTCATCACCATTTGAGCTGCACCTGTGGATACAGTAGCTCGGGTTGTCGGTTGGTCCTGAAAATGGTTCACGAAGTTGTGGAGTAATAAATGATTGCAGATTTATAACGGTAAAAAGGAATAGAAAGAATAACAGACGAACAAAAACATTCGGGCCTCATGAAAAGATCCAGCAAGTTTACGGATGCAGGCTTGCTGCTGACTGTGACACAATGCTGCATCAGAGAGTTTGAAAAACGTGTGACTAACATGAAAACAAAACAAGACTTAAATGAAACAGTTAAAAGTACCATTCGGGCCGGATCGTGAGCAGTACCAACGATTAAACCCATGGCAAACAAATATTGACAGACAGCCGGTTCTATGCATGCATAAACGACCGTCTGTCAAGCTTTGCTTGCCATGGGTTTAGTCGTCGGTACTGCTCACGATCCAGCCCGATTGTACTTTTAACTGTTTCATTTAAGTCTTGTTTTGTTTTCATGTTAGTCACACGTTTACGACTGACGTAAGTGTGCAAAATGAATTCAGTTCGTGGTTTGTCCTCTGACTTCTATTCGAAAAGTATGAGATTGTTTCTAATCAGCGGTGCGGATGGTCGCGACCTCCTATATCACGTAGACGACATCCACTAACCGTGTTCAGCCGGATTGTTAATGGCTTCCATAGGTCGTGACCACGTCGTCGTCTAACCGCCTTGTGATTTCTTTCAACCGTCAGCAGCTACACTGAACAGTGCATGATGTGGCAGACGCGCCGTCCATATACCAGTACTTAACCCAACCACTGAAAACGGCTTGTTTTAATTATCTCAGTTTTCGGTCACGAATTTGCACATTTTGCGAACACGCGCCGACAGATTGTCGCGTTGCTTACACAGTCAGCTTATTTTATACAAACTATCCGGTGGAGGCAACGGTAGTCGAATAGGGGGAGGGGGGAGGGCGCACATACACATCTCTCTTTAATCACCAAAAGAACATCTTTGTGGTGCCACAATTGGCGGGGGTTGGCGAATGCACTGATGCTTTCGGTTTCGTCGTGGACACCAGCGATATTGCACGCTGGTGGGACGACATTACCCAGCTTGATGGAGTGAGCAACGGTCTCTAGCTACCTACCAGCAGAGAGGCAGTCTTGTGACATTACACTGAAGGTGCGAAGTGCGTACCATACAGACCAACTTTGTTATTTGACCGAATCAACATGATTTGCGTGCTTCCTGCAGAATAACCTATGTGAAGCAATGTCGTCCGTATAGTCACTCTCAGTCAGCCGACTCCCTGATAGAGGTTCCATTCGAAAGTCCTCGAAACTCCTGAGTGTTCCTTCAGACCATCGTCCGTCACTAGGTTGAGAGGGAAGGGGGAATCGAGTACATCTGCTGAACGCTACTTGGCGTGGAACACACTCGAGATATGTGGACCCAAGTGCACAATCTGCATTGAGAGCAAGCATACAACGATTTCGACACTGCTGGAGTTCCCCTGCGACGAGGACAACCACAGAGTGCGTATTAACAAGCAGAGTATAAACCAGCCTTCAGATCCAAAATAGCACGACCGAGGACTGAGAATAGGAGAACCGAAGCTACAATGTGTGTTTCAAGGTGAAGATATGTTCGATACACTTACGACTAGGTCTAAACCATGCCTGTTTTCTCATCTGGTCCCGGAAGCCATCTCACTACGTGACCTGTGAGCATATTGGATGCGATAGGGACGAAGTTAATATCGCTATGGTTATCACATGATGTCCGGACACTTTTTGAAAATGAGAATGTTGAAGAGCACCAGTCTTAGAGCACCTCTTCAGTCCCCCATATAAGACGGAGACGTGTTATCAGTTCGGACAACAGTCCTTCACTGTTATCTTTGGAATAAGCTATATAAAAAATGTCTGGGGACTTGGACTTTATTGCATCTCAATTTAAGTTCTAAAGCCAACTCGGTTTACAGCGGAGAATCATAGGGATTGTCAAAATTAATCATGCAATCACTTTCATCTACAACCGAACAAACCGGGTCAGGTCAGTCAAACTGTTCCCAAAAATGCTCAGACCATTTGTTAAGTCACCCTGACTGGCTGTGTATACGAGAGCCATCCATTTCATATATAGCCTGATTAAGACCTTGACAAAAACCAACGCAACCACGAATCAGGGAGAACAGTACCTGGCTATTTCCCGACAAAAATACCTTCGTTTGTTTGATTTGCTCGGTGAACTTAGCCACATCGTCCTAACGCAAATTCTTCGTGAGTTTGCTTTTCAGTTTACGCATTCTGTCGTCTTCGGAGTCGAGGACGTGAGTCGACGTTTGCTCATATGTTCTGCTGAATCAGCAAAACTGCACTTCCATCGTGTCCGCGATGTTCCTTGAGAATAGGCCTATTTGCAAGACGTTTGCATAGCTGTTGATTTTTCGCCCAATTCTCGTTTGGGTCACCCACTGTTGTGACCCGGGCGGTTTACCTGTCATTGCTGTTTGAAAGGCGTTTTGTGTACCCTTGTAGCTCAATTTCCAACTGGGTACTTCATGTTTGTGAGCAGATCATCTGTAAGTAAACGATATATATATATATATATATATATATATATATATAACACGTGAAGACCACGTGGGGTAGTAAACGTGCCACAAAATGCTAAAACGAAACGGACGCGAGCAATAGCATGATGCAGTCAAGGTTGTTACTTTAAGATGAAAGACGATCCCGAATGAAGTGGCGCCAACGAAGGCTGATGGTGATATCATCATCATCAATGCAGCCATGAGCCTGACCAAAAGGTACTGTGGCTCGGGCTGCCGCTCACCTCAACAGTGACGTGGAATATCCTAGAAGAAAACGTTACTAAGAAGGTTGAAAATTAAAAAAGAAGTCTAAACGGAAGAACTAAAAGTAGATGGTAATATGACCGATTTATATACGTGGTTGAGTTACAAAGTGTGTTCTCCACATGACACATTGCCACCGTTTATGCTGAAGTGTGCAGCTTGATATGTGCAGTCCGTGGGCTGTACAAAATTGTGATAACCGATCACCGTCGTTAGTGTGTTGTGCAAAAACGTTGAACACATTACCCAGCCGCTTCTTTTGAGTAAGACGACCGAGTTGTGCGTTCATTTCACCAACAATCACGTCATCCCAGTGCTTAGTTTGTCTCAGAAGACTATTGTGGAAATCGTAGAGGGTGGTTTTGGCGGCAGCTGTATTATTGTGTGTTGGAGCATATGCAGACGTGACAAAGAATCAACCTACTTTTGGTACGTGTCGATCAAATTTGACTGAAGTACTTAGTATGACGCCACTTTCACTGGGATCTAGTCTAGCAGACTCCGCTCTGCCTTAGGGCTCAGTGCGGTCTTCACTCCAGCCTGACTGCGAGGTTTGGCTTCGTCGTCACCACAGACCCTGAGAAAGAACCACTGACCCACAGTATAATCTAATGACGAATTCAGGCAAAGATAAGTGCTAAGATCGTGAAAACATCTTTTGAAGGACTCAACAGACATCCAATTCCAAACTCGGAAGGTTGCCCTCAAGAACAGCTTGTTGACCTGTTTATCGAAGAGTCCGGACCTTAAAAGCATGAATGTTTACTGGTTGTATTGGCTTGATAGAGGGTAGTTAATTGCGGAGGTGGGGGAAAATGAAAATGAGTGGACTGACTTATCAAGACACCGGCAATTTCTTATTTGAGGGTTCCCTTTCAGATTCCGTTTTCCTTCACTCGGAAGATAACAGTATCGCAATTGTAAAACTAGTTGTTTTATGTTCATAGGACCGTTCTTAACTATCATGTATTCCTACGCCATCAACAGCATGACGTATAACCCTATGGGTGCATATATTTTCGTCTGACTCCTCCCCATTGGGCTGTATAGCATGTTCGTACTTAGAAGGACCGAAGTTCTAGTCAACGTGGCCCTCCAGATAGATGCAATGCAAAAGGCTGCCAGCCGTGACAAGGGGGCAGGATAGGTCAGGAGCAATGCTCCATCGTATACCTGGTTGAAGGTGGTATGACTCCTGTGCATTTTGAGCCTCGAGCTAACTGCTAACAAATAAGCGGACGAATGAATGGATAGAACGCAACTTGTCCAGATGCAATCAAAGAGCTTTGTTGTCCAAAGGAGAACTAAATTCTGAACAACGAAAGCTTCCAGTAAGTACGGCGAATGGCTGCGCAGTTTGATTTGTAGTCACACATCGAGCATAATGGAGGCAGTGCTATTACCGTGTATTAAAGATTGAAGTAAGCCTAGATTAACGCAGATAGTCACACTCCACTAAATCTTTTCTGGGAATCAGCGCGCAAAACGGCATATCCCGGATTCCATATCTCATCATCATCATCACAGACAGCAATACATCAGTGGTTCACACTGATGCTTGGATGACCATGAAATGAAAATAATTGGGTAACAGAAAACAGACATGCTCCCCATAAGTCCTTACACGTGTTTTTCTTTTCCGTCTGTATGTATCAGTTCTCCGGCTTAAAAATATTCGTTTTTGGTTACGCTGACATGATTATTGATGTCTTATTTTTGCATGTCTCACCACAGCTTACACATTCAGTTGGATGAAATCGACCGGGCTACTTCATATTTAGCATGGGAGTATTGATATTTGGGCTGAGCTTATACGTTCACTCACATCTATAGCGTCAAACCTAGTTTGCAGTGACTAGAGTTGTCTGTTCAGGATCACCTACTCTATTTGTATTGCCGACAGCACTCGCTCGTATAATTAAGTGATTATTTAATCTGACATCTCACTATCATCAGAGCAGTGCTTTCGAGCAAAGGTATCTTCCGTTGAATTTGTTTCTAAATCTATGCGGTTAGAAAGTGGGCTAACATCATTTAAATTGTATAGGCATATTTATTGGTCTTGATAGCAGTAGACCTGGGGTAAAGCTGCAAGAGGCCGTCAGAAATTACCTATATAGGATGATGTTGGGGGTAATTTGAGGATGTGGCTTAAGTAAAGAAAAACCACATCAAGCGGAAAATTGTTCGGGTTCCCGATTAAGGTGGATATGGAGAGTCAAATATGATGAGACAAAAGTTATGTAACGTTCAGCGGATTGCAGTCAGGCCAGCAGGAGTAAATCGTTCCTATGGATTTTTTTAATGCAAAATGTTTGTTGCAGTTGCGTATGGCAAAAATTTAGTCATGCTCAGTAGGCGGAGTCGCACACTTCATGAGTTTGTAAGTTTAAGTGTGCAACACGTTAAACAACCATTATATTTTGGTCTTTCTGACTTATACACAGTCTACGGGTGGACACATTGTGACAGTTAAAAATCATTGTCAACCATTTCTGTACTGGTGTGGATGAAACTGATGCCGACGAACACATTGAAACCTCATATGTTCTCCTATCAACCATGTGGTTTTAACCTACGCCGCATATTCGATAGCTGGCTTTGCAACCACTAAGTCATCCGAAGATCATCGTAGATTAAACCTAGTACCGTTAGCCATATAGTCCCGTTAGGACATCTCTTGGTTAATTACATGTGCAAGTATTGCGGTTACCTCGCCGAAGAAATTTAGTAGCTGGTGCCAAATTGGAAAACCGAGTTGCGCGTTCATTTCCGACCATCAGTGTATCACGTAAATAACTGATATTATAAGAATCTCAAATTCAGTGGAAGTTAGTTTTGGACTGTGATTCAGTCTGTGCGTTTGTTATATCTGCAACTCCTAGTATTGTTTTATTTACTTAACTGTGGTTAGGTGGTCTAGTGTTTATCGGTGCGATAGGATGCTTCTATACATTGACCCTGGTTTTCCTATGGTAACGTTTATCTTCTGTTCATCGTTGGTTGCATTAAATCACTGCTCAACGATAGTACTCGACCAGTGAAATCGCACGAAGAAGACCAGGCCATAATTTTGTGATAAAAAAGAAGAAATGAGACTTTCTACTTAAAGTCCTGTCTCAACTGAGACACTCGGTGTCAACGTACCTATACATTGCGAACAATCAACTGAGTCGCATATGTGACTAAGATGCCATTTTGTGTCCGAACAATTAAAGCACTTTCTACATGATAAAGGAATAGTAACTATCATGACGACCACATACAAAACTCAATCAATTAGCAAAGCAGAACGTTTTAACGGCATTTCCTGGCGGTCTATTTCGCTTGCCGCCAACCCTAGTTCCCCTTCAGTCAGTGAGTGGTGTATCATTGTCTCTGACTTCCCTTAATCTACCGGTTTTTTTACGCACCATCACAACCTACTTCGTAGGAGCGGTTTTTTCAATACAATCAAAAAATCAATATCGGGTGTTTGTTTACTAGGCTGGTCAACTCTCTCTAGAGCAGGCTTCATGCGACGTAACGTTCGTTGGTAAATGTATGGACCAGTAGTTGAGGGAGTGCAACTCTGAATGCAACCTCAAATGTGCCCACATGCGACTTCAAGGTGAACAAATGGAAACAGCCCGGATTCAACTTGCTCTAAGGGAACAAATACTATGCTCATCTGTTAATGTGCCTAACTGCGATGTGGATGCAGTACAGTCTTGTTATTCAGTCGACTTTTAACTACGCAACAATCAATCCCGCGCCTACTGAATATTGTTCTACTCTTGCAGGCGATCTGTGTGAAAACGTTTGTTTACCTGAGTCCCTCATGATTAGTAAAGAAACAAGAGCCGTTCTCTGGTTCTGTCTTCTGAACAGACGTATGCCCGATATGTATGGCTTTATATAAACAGACATCGGAACGAGTGGGTGTCCGTTTTCGATAATCAGGGAGTGTTTTATGAGGTTATTTGTTGTCACCCTCCCTTTTTGGTATTGCTATATATTAACGTGTTAGAGACACCGTTGGATGGCGAGTATTCTGACGGTATGGAACTGTTGCCCGGTTATGAAGTTGGTTATTTTGACTATGCAAACGACATCGCTTTAATGTCGGACTACTCGCGGGCAGCTGAAAATGTTCTAAACAGGTTGGCAATATCATTTCGTTGATTTGGAATTTGCGTTGCTCCCTAGACGTGTAACTTACTAGTTTAAGGTTTGTGGGAGTCTTAATCGTACGCTTACTGTCAATGATGGCATACTGTTTACCTGAGTAGTTATATATTGAAGATGTGAATGAGACGGTCAACAACCGCACCGGAATGGCCGGAGTAGCGGTTGTCCATCGCTGCCTATGACGACAGAAAGACGTGGATCTGTTTGCAAAAGGGCAGGTATGCTCTGCATCTGTACACTGCTTTGCTGTGTTTGCAAAACTTGCACTACTTGAATAAACGATGTCCACCGATTATCTGTCTTTAACACCGTCTGATTGAACGCGACTGCCTGTATGTGGTAGGATCACCGTGTTGGTGATGAACCTGTCAGACAACGAATCCTCAAGGATAGCGGTGCAAACTGTTTCATGCCCAACGCGATCTCATCGATTTCACCAATGCGGACATGTCCCACACCCTACGTTTCCGTTATACTCGGCGATTCTTATTTGTTCTATCCGTGGTCGAATAGAACAGGCAGCGTAGCAATCAGACGACGACTTGGCACCGAGGCATGAAACGTCTGATGTTGCGACTCGTCTCCATCAACGCAATTAGTTTTTTTTTTGATTGACTACATTGCCAGATATCGCTTAAAAGCGTACGTCGTCTTTTTTTTACATTGAGTAGTTTGGTCCCATCGGCTGCGGTAGCACGGACGCATTTGCACATGTCTACTTATTATATATCATTTTGCCTCTTGTTTTTTTTTGGACTCTGGGTGCGACCGGGAAACAACAGCACGGCGAGCAGTCCACGACTTGGAGTAGAAGTGTGAAGAAACTATCCTCAATTCCTTGCCTCGGCTCGCTGTACTCAATTTCCTTGTCGAGGACCAAAAGATGCTATGTCGTTGGCTAGATATCCTGAAGGGAATGGTTCCTAGCCATTTTTGGTTATGGAAGTGTTGTCCTATTATTTTATCGTAGTCATCCTTGGCTGTTATTATTCGTACTTGTCTTCCTAGGAAAATAAAAGCTCTGACATCTTCAAAACTAGGATAGCGTTTGTGAACTTGCGAAATCTGCAGCGATATGTGGTAATATATCAAGTATGTAACATAACCATGCGCCTGGTTCTAGTTAATTTTAAGACCTCCCCATCTAAGCTGTGACTGTTTGCTGACCATTTACTATCAACTATCATTGCTCATGATGAATCTCGCGTGTTTGACAGCTGTGGTGCATGAACACTGACACGATGTGTCTTCTAACCACACCGCTACATGACTTTATCACTTCGACTTTTGTTAATGCTTTCTGAGGACCGAGCCAAAAGGGGATTCGCAATAATCTGCCAATGATATGTCGTCGAACCATGAAGAACTGCTGGATTTATAGCGGCTGAACTGTTCAGACCATCGAATTGACATTCACCGGTCATTAAATTTTTGTTGTTAAAATTTTTGGCGTTAACTCTCAGACGGTGGTCATTAAACGTTAACGTTGGAAACCCTCTACAATGTATTTTCAGTTCTTTTTTTGTTTTTCCATGGGTTTCGCTGTTCATTTGTTCGCATTTGTGTCCCTCTTGGTGCACGTGGCATTAGCTGGTAGGGAGATTATCACTCGTGAAAGTACTGTTTCTTAACTTTGTTGAGTTAATTCTAGTAGCTTTCAAGGGTCATTCCAAAACTTTCGTGTAAATATTCGATTTTGAATGTCTCGTTTACTTACCATTCGGTGCATACTTATCAAGAACGGTAAGATTGGAGAGACAGGTATGCTCTAAGTCAGGTCATGTCTTACCTAAATCGATTCACTATTTTTCTTTCTTATTTATTCAGTTACCATGACACTTTGTTGGCATTGGAATCCCGAGTGTCAATGACCGAAACAGAAGCACGTGTCGACTGGAAATGGACGGACATATGTGGAAAATCGAAAAGTATGATGTTTTATTCGTTCCTTTCTATTGTTTACTCAGAATTATGTACATGCTTGTTTGAACGAGCGAACATAATCTTCTGTTATGCAGCTATTCACTCACA
>LOND01000710.1:35709-51167 GCA_014220965.1 Paragonimus kellicotti | reverse complement strand
CGCCGAGGAAAGGATCTTTCGGAGATGGGATGAGGGCTTTTCACTAAGTTAATACCGCTTAAACTGGCTGGCTAATTGACAATGTTACAACAGTGTGCGAACACTAATATGTTGAACAACGCGTGGATCGAATCGCTGTCCGTTAGCGAACATGAGGTTTTGAAACTCTTGACGTGTCATTAGAATACGGAGTGGTGAACATCCAATTATGCAGATTGAAAGTCACCCACAATTGATCGCAGCTGTCGCATTCCCATAGACTTTCCAGTCGGCTACTTTCGGAAACAAGCAATAGACTCGTCAGTAGTGCATATCCTTGCCACTGCCGGGACTAGAACTCCGGCCACGCTTTCATGAGGCAACCGTGTTACCACTGCGCCATTGACCTCACATTAGGCACGACCGAATTATCATATGTGAACGCTCAACCACTTTCGCTTGTGAGTAATGATCAGGTTGCCCGATCGTCTCGATAGGAGACACAGTTACTGTCTGTTAACTCCAATCGATGACCCCTCGATTAGGACTTCTCTCCAAGTTGAAATCACAGAAATCAACTTGTTGAGCGGTATTTTGATTACTGATGAGTAGTAGGGGATTTTGGTTTTCATATAGATTGAACATCACCCACAATTGATCGCAGCTGTCGCATTCCCATAGACTTTCCAGTCGGACCCCTTTCGAAAAGACTGGAAAGTCTATGGGAATGCGACAGCTGCGATCAATTGTGGGTGATGCTCAATCTACACGAAAACCAAAATCCCTCTACTATTCATCAGTGAAATCCATTTAGTTCATTCAAATTATGATGTGTTAGTTTTCACTTGCGTACATTGTAACACGTGCTCTCGGCTAGTCAACAGGCTTATGCTGTTCGTGTAATTGGCTGAACAATAACCAAACGAAACGAATTGGAATGTGTCACGTCTAGCCTTTCCATAACTAACGCCCCGAGTTGATGATAAGAGGCGCAATTCAGCTGCAGGGTATGTGATTCACAGCTGACTGATAAATTATATCTCAGTTCATAGCAAGAAAACAACAGAAAGACCTGCAGTTCACACAGCAAAGAAAAAAGAGGTGTTCATAAAACTACAATTCAGGGGAGACTATTTGTCCATTATACTGTCATCAGCTTCAGTCAGCTGTGAATCGCACATACCCTGCAGCTGAATTGCGCCTCTTATCATCAACTCGGGGAGTTAGTTATGGAAACGCTAGACGTGACACACCTAACTATTCTGTCTCACATGTCGTTTATCAGTTCACTTGCAGTTGCAATGACAGTTATATCGGCAGAACGGACCGGTGTTTGCGTCAACGTATAGCCGAACACCTCCCAAAATGGTTGATTCAGTCTGCTGAGCGAACGGACAGTCAAAGGAGCAACCGAACGCGAAACCCGGCGTCGTCAATTGCGAAGCACATTTTGGAGACAGGTCACAACGTCGACCCAACCAGGTCGTTCACTGTGTTGCTACGGCACCCAAACCCCAAAATTCTGGCCATCAGTGAAGCTGTACTGATCAAACAAAGAAAGCCAGTGTTGTGTGCGCAAAAATTGATGGTTCACACCGTCCACCTCCCTCTGGTAACGGCCTTTTGACCCAAAATTCACTCTGTTCAACTATTGTTGCCACGCGCCTTTGTTATATATTCTGTTTGTATTTAGTATGCGGCTGACGAGATAAATCGAAATGTTAACATCCCGCAACGTTTGTCTTCTTGCTGTTCCGACAACTGTTTGTGAAGTGAAAAATAGTCAAGAAACTTCCATAAGATTATGCAACCTCAAAGGAATTGTTAACTAGAAGGCTTGAGACGGTCCTGATGACGATTTTCCACACTACAGAGCGGAGAATGTAATTTACCCCAAAGCAAATCGTAAGCCTTCAACTCAAAGAACGGTGTCAGTAGTGCCACTTAATTTTTGTTTACTCATTTTTTGTTCCTGTAAAGTAGACTACATCAGACACACAACAAGGCGCTTCTCGGAGAAAATAAGTGAACACTACCCTGCTTGGTTGGCGACCTGAAAACAACGAAAGATCATCAGCGCAATGTTGGTCCACATGGTCGACTTTCGTCAAAATAGGTATGAATGTCGCTTTTGAGCCAATCTGCCAAATCACGCGTGTTCATAACAGAGGTGTGACATGTCATGTCATGGAGACCGAAAAGGTTATCGCAGTTCGACTGCAAAACTACAATCTGTGCAACCAGAATTTCTTTGTTCAAGCGTTCCAACTGCCGTTATCCGTCACGTCGAAAACAGGGATGCAGCACCACAACAAATACGGCCTGTATTAACTTAGTGAAAAGCCCTCATCCCATCTCCGAAAGATCCTTTCCTCGGCGAACCCTCGTGTAAGAATCCCTTCTGCTGGGCATCTCCGTGTTGTGCACTAAAGGTATGTCTGGTGGCACTATTAGCTCAGTTCCCTATCATGGGAGTGCTGCTTGTAGCGGGGTGACGTTATTAGAAAGGTCCGGCTCGTCAATTTTTAATCGGTCCCAAATCATCAAATAATTAATAGCACTTTTACCTAGGTTTGACTGTTTCTAGCTTTCCAGTGCTCTGATAAACTATTCGTTCCCTTTACACATTATTTTTAGAGGTCAGTTTATTCCTGTTTACAGACAATGGGTTTTATACAGTTGCTGGACAGAATCGCCCCTGAATGGGCCTTCTTGAATCTTTCGACTTAACGCAACAAGCACACGACTGAAAACGTCCTTTTGTCATACTTTTAACAGGAATTTCACTTTATGAATTGAACTCCAATTTATCATATCAAATTAATAGCCGTATGTCTAAAAGCAACCAATTATTGCTTGTCATTTTTTGTCAGAACTGGCAAGTGCAAGGTCGGCTTGCTTATTGATAACTATTGCTTTTTTCCACCGTACACATCTGTGTGATACCGTCTTGCTGAACTATACGTTCATTGTGTTTATAATTGCACAGCTCCTCAGATGCCTCCCACCTATCCTGGTTATGGTAAGATGCTCACTCTTGGAATGTGTCCGCACAAATTCCTTGTATTTTGCCTATTGCGTGTGTGCTAGTTTTGACTGTGGCTAACTGTACTGTGATCAGCGAGTTGATCGAATTTCGGAATGCTCACCCGGATACCAACACCCCATTCTGTTCGCTTTTGTTGTGCACCGTTTTTGTTCATCAAACCTTTTTCACTCGGAGTACACATCAGTCGCTTGTGCTATGGAGTGAGAGTGGTTTTGTCAGTACGTTTGCTTGTTTTTATTTATTTATTAAAAAAATCGTTTGTAACGCTTTTTATTACAACTTGTCACCTCATTCCCTACGTTGTTGTGTTTCACTTTCTGTTAACTGTAGTATTTTTTGCCATCTGCGAGTCGCGCTATAATGCGGGACCATTGACATCCGTTAGTGCACTGGATGACCGATGTTAGCTTGCAGCAGTTGTATGCTCTAAAGCGAACGCATTGTGTACCAGTGATAGAATGCCTCGGAAATTGGAGATGAATCCAACCGTACGGGTGTATCATGAGTCTAAGTATGGGTTTGATGGCATAAGAAGTCGGACTAGCACAAGTACGGAGAATGCACTTCTGTCATACAGGCTGTTTTCTACGCATCCGGGTTCACTGGCCACATGTGTGCGTGTGTACGAAAGTGCATCAACAGGGTTGGTTAGGGCAGGCCCCGGTGAACAATAAGGTTTGTACCGGACTACTCACCGTCTTGTTTGAACCGGGTTGTGGATCACCAGACTTGCCAACTTTTAGTTAATCAATCATGTAAAGAAAAATCAGGTTGTATGCTTTAGTATTTTGTATGATTACTCATCAATAAGTATGTATGTTGACGATTAACGTTGGTTGTGACGACAAGGTGTTGGGATGGCATCAGTGGTTTGCATTCTCAACCTCACTGCATTTTACCGTAGCTGATAGCTTAGTGGTGGGGACTGCTTACTTTCAGTCACATGGGCTCGGAGCTCGATTTGGACAGCCACACAGTCTCTACCTCGTGTGTAACTGTTTCGAATAACAGCAAACATCTTACGACATAAGAAGGCAAACTCAGTTGTAATTTATCGTTATCGTTGACCAACGGGCCATAACAATAAGACTTGATCTCTATTCCACTGTTCTCTACTCAATCGGCACTCCCTTGAGCACAGTTGCAAACGAGAAGGGTTGTGTCTGGTACTTTTGAGCAAAGCGCTGATAGGGTGAAACTCGGTAGTTGTTAGTACTTTGTATTGTTTGTTCAGTATACGATAATGATAGCCGGGAATGCATATGAGACTAATGTGTCGAAGTGAATGAGATAGATGAAGCGAGTCACACGAAGTAGGGGGCATCTGTGCCAAATCTTTTGTTCCACTGAAATTTAAGTCCTATGAGGGACCAGTTGTATGCCTGTCATGTTGTTTCAAGACGGCTAGTCGCAACCCCTTTGGCGATGCGCAGGAAACTTAGACGCATTAGTGTTCTGAGTGCTGAATCGAAATTAATCCGATGATTTGTGGTCTATGCGTGTCTGGCAACAAATGGGGCCGGAAGTTTTCGTTCGTTTTGAATGAACAAGTTAGGCCATTCAGTCATACTGTAAGTCCAATTTGGTGAATTTTCACTCACTCTAGAGTTCAAGCACTCCTCCGTTGTGTCAGTGTAATTTTTACTGCAGCTACATTTACGCGTTACGTTCTATGGGTGTTTACTGGTGTTTGATAACCAATGTGAACGGTGACTAAAATAGTGTTTCTAATTCTGCTCGAGTCATGACAATTGATGAGACATCCATCATGAGTTCCATCGAATGAAATCGAACGTGTGAGTCCAGCAGAGTCATGCTAGTTGTGTGTTAACAAAAGTTCGCCGAATAGGAATCGCATGAGTTGGAGTAGATCCTTTCAGACAAGATAACATTTACTGTTGTTATTGAGTTGGTGTTTGTTGTCCGTACATGATTCCGCGGAATTTAGTACTTTTCATTGAATCGCTATGACCTTCGAAACCATTTCCATACCATCGTTGACTTATCATTCTTCTGAAGTTAAATTTACTTATTCAGACTTTTGTGAGCTGATGTCAAAGTACTTGCGGTAGGTTTCAAGAATTGTTTCAGTTACGAATCCAATCGTCTGTTTTACACATAAATATGAAGTAAGTTTACCGCAATGGCCCTTAGCGGGATCATCTTTCGTGTATTGTCATGTAAGATCATTCTTCCGAAGCGTATTTTGGGATTATTTGTTTTTGTGTGTTTCTGATTCGGTTGTACATAAGAATCGTTGTTTTCGGTCAGCCAACTAGCCGACGATAAACAGTGTTTAGAAGACCCAAGGCCAATCATATTTTGGTTGGTACTTGCAACTAAAATAGAAGGCACAAAAACGCAGTAAACTTGTTTTCCATATCCATGACATTACTTGGAATAAAAATACTGATTTAGACACTCATGGTAAATTCCACTTTAGATGTTAACTGCTCGAGGTCATCCCAAGCACAAGCATATTACCAAAGTGGCATGTTCTACGAAACTGTGGGTACGTTAGAGGCTTACACTTAGTGTGCTATGAGCGATGAGACAGCAGTTCTTGCGGTTGTTCTAACTTGAGCGTGATTTAAGTTTTCAAAACTCCTTGTTACGTATTGATTCACAATTTTTTTCCTATACGGTCACTTGTCGAAGGAGGTGATGGCATCATTTGTTCACATGGTGTTCACTTTGATTTTTTTTATAAATCGAAAACAGTAAGCAAGCTTACGGAATTCATAAACAGAAGCGGTGAAGTTAGCGAACAAAATATGCTGGATATACTCAATGTGGAACTGGAAGGCTCCCGTGAGTGTGTACGTGCCAGCGAGAAACGCCAAGAGGAATTATTGGCCGAAATACAAACAAAATATGAAGAATGCTTTGGACATCGTGCGTCTGACGATACGGGCAGTCTGGCCACTCGCTTGAATGCAGCTGTGGATGCGTTTTTCGCTCTGGACAAAGATGTCAAGGAAGGCATGAAATTCTATGCAGAATTAACGGAACGTTGCTTGAAGGTTCAAGAGAAGGTGGGTGTTAGAAATTGTCATCTTTTCAAGCAGACAACCCACGACACTATCTGGTTTAACGCGTATCTTACCTCCATCTGTAAGTACGTGTATGTCCACCAGATTCTCAGGCATTTGTTTATATACATTTTTACGAATGTGCAGAATGATTAGTCTTGCTTGTGACGCCAAACACTGTGGTTAGCTCTTACAATGCCTTGCCAGATGCTATGTCACATGTAAATTGAACAGTCTAGACTGATCACACTTAGACAAGAGCAGTCGTAGCAATCACGTCACGTGTTTGACAGTCAGCATCATCGCCACTGACCTACCGCGAGCTGTGGTCGTTACCGTTTAGACAGTCGATAATGCTTTTGGTTGGTTTTATTCTTGCTTGTTGCTTTTTCATTCTCCGTACTTCCATATTCGGCTGTCATACAGTGTTCTACATATCACCAGACTTTCCACAACTCGACGCAGTTTGGAACTTGAACACTATTGGTTGTCGACTAGATGTCATCCTCATCGAGCTATTACGAACCCATATGTGAAACCTCGCTATTAAAAATCACGTGGACCTGTCAGTCAATCACTCGACATACTGTCGCTTAACGACGATATCCTTGTCGGTCAATGTGGTTGTATTTTTCACCGAAGTGATAATAGTATATCCATATACATTGAATCTTGAAGTGCGAACTGGCTGTATTATGTGAATTCAAAAACGATTACCGCAAAGATCGAAACTTGTCTACTGTTGAGCTTCCCCCTACAGTTTCCACGTGTATATCTAAAACTGCTTGGTTCCCATCCATTTAGCTAACAACTTGTTCGAACTGACCAGTTAGTCCTTGTGTGTCTACGTGTTTTTCCATCTGTCTCTGCTGATTCTGTGCATACAGATAGATGACTTTTGCCTTGCACGAACCACCGAGAAAACGGAACATATGGCGGATATCACGAGCTCTTTGGGTCGTGTGACCATTGCTGAGGGCCCAACAGCTCCACCTGTTAGCTCCACCGCTACTACGGGTAAGTAAATTATTTTGCTCTGAGGGTCAGCAACAGTATTCCGAGATCGTTATTCCATTCATGAAAGTTCGTTTTGAAATACGCTGGATGTGATTATCCGATCGAATGTGGTCCAGACGAACGTGTCGGCCCCAGTAGTTCCGCTCTCTCCATATGTTTTGGGTTAGTTTGTCAGGTGTATCACAGAACACACTCGAATGGCTTATGCGAACTGGTGACCTGCAACTCAACTTCACTCGGGCCTACGGAATGATTCCTAATTTAGGTAAGCCAACATAGGAAATTTGCCTTGTACCTAGAGATATTCCGTGAATTGGATCAGGTAGGGATTCACCGAACTGATTGTTAATTTGATGATATTGGTCTTCAGCAGATTTCCATCTGTCGTAACCTTTGGTTGTTGTACACGAATTGACAACTTACAGTTGGTCTTCGACCTTGTTTTGTGTTATGAACGTATTTTCTGCATGCGCTGTTCGCTTTTTTCATTTGTTCATGGTAAATCCCTATGTTTGGAAGTTCTATGTTCCGGCTCTGAATGTTTACTCAAGTGATTGATGGTACAGTATCTCCTTACGTGCTGTACAAAAGTTTAAAAAAATTGCTTGTCGATTCTTCTTTCTGTACATTTATCAGGAGATACGTGTGAACGTGATTTTCGTATAACCATACTGCTTGACGTTCGCAAATTCAGTCGGTTACAGTTTTCTCAGGCTAGTCAGTTTTGGACGTAATGTATCTTATTGAGCAGCTGATTGTCCCTCCATTATCCTCTGCAAGGTCCGAAACAGATATGGGATGCATTTAAGCGGCGATATGCAATTACACACTTTTGAAATTAGTTTCATTAGATGCATAAAATGACCGCCATCACATTTACACATATGTTTCCATTTATTCGCACCAATGAACGTCTTGCCTTCAATAAATGCCTGTTGGATTTGGAAAGCATTGATTTTTCGCTTCGCTGTGTGACAATTTCCTAATATACAGTTCAGTACTGTTTCATGATTAACTAGTCATAGGTACTCGCTCTTTATTCAATTTCCTCAGTCAGAAATTAATCTTGGTGCAACTGATGCCTAAGCCTCAGTTTTAAACCCCTCTTGCTGATTAGCTGCTGCTGGTGCCTCAAGCCTTCATGTTCACTACCCTTCGAGGGTACTATTGCAGTGGCAGAGTTAGTTTGATGAACCGATAGTCTTACGCGCTGCATTTTCTGTTCTACTGAGAGTTGATTGCAGTTAGCTCGTTAATTCGATATGCTCATGAGAAGCTGACAGTCACTCAACGTTGATGACGTTGAGTTAAACGCTATTTGACTTGTACTCCGTTGTGATACTTGTGATCGCTGAACGTAAATTCCAAATGGAACGGTACTTATAAACTTGAAAGCACCTCCAAATAGTATGAGCTTGAAAACAACGAAAATAATCGTTAATTTCTGGTACCATGGCGTTTGCCACAATTGACCAAAGGGACTCACTTTTTACACTTTGACGAAGAGCACCTTTGTCGTTAGATATTCGTTTTGGGACCTTCCAAATGCCATGTTTAAGAATTTTCTGTCAAGCTGCTTACCATTCCACGATGTTCTCGACAAATCATTTGATGTAGGAATTGAGCTCCTGTACTTTATCAGTGAACAATGAACGGCACATCCGAGTCACCATCAGTGGGATAGACGTTTTCTTTATAACCGTTGAAGTAGTCGGTAGAACAAGTCGGTATTTTTGTAATGTACTCGTCTCTTTTTCTTGTCGCAAGCTCGTCTCATGATTCCACGTGCCCATTCACCCCTTTCCAGTCCATGAACATTGCATTCATACTGTCGTGACTAATCATCGTCTATTACTATCTTGCGTGTTTGCTTCTGACAAACACCGCTTCTTACCTTATTAAAACAGGAGCTGGTTTCAAGAAGATTCACCTGATCTGTGTGGTGCATGCTATTCAGCATGTTGCAGAAGTTGTGCGTCTTTTATTTGCGGAATTGAATGAGTTGACCACTTCAACGAAACACCTCATAAAGCCACCTTGGTTGAGATGCGGCCTTCTTAATTTAAAACATCGCCAACAACAATTATCACTGGTTTGAGTATGCGGATTGAAGCTAGGCGCTTCTGTCAGGAGCATCATAAAACAAGTACAGCTTTTGAAGTGGGGTTGAACAATAACATTCTGATGATTCATCAGACAAAGACCGACTTTCAAATTCCTTCTGTCTCAGCCATCTCAGTTGTGATTCTTTCACACTTGGTGAACATCTTTGTATGATTGCTGAAAAAACAAGGATTGTGACCAACAGGCTGCCTGGAATCTGGTCACCGTTCGACTCAATCCACTACAAAAAACGACCGACGTCCTGTCAAAAAGTCCTGGGTGGTTATCAATGGTGCCTTCGTCATAAGTTTTATCCGGGGTTTCATTTGACTTACTGGACAACGTTTCTCCTAATGTTGGAGACTGCCACAGCTTTTATCTATAACAAGCGTTGATTCTGGGCGCTCATTCAGTTTATTCAAATGCTTTTTCCCATCTAACCGCAATTCATTCACATGAGAGCACCCGAATCAACACCTAGTTGTTCTTTTCAACAACAAACTTACTTTCAGTGAACTGAAATATTCCTACGTAAATACAAATTTACTTGCCTTGAGATGAACTGTAGCACAGTTTTGCACCAACTACAAATTCGTCAAGATTTTGCTCGCCGTATTCACTACAGGGTGTTTTTAATTGCATGGTTTTGTTTATTCTGTCCCCGTAATGTTCCTTAGATCATGTTTCCACGCATACCAACGCTTTTTTGGTTAAAGTGTGTCTGCACCCTGGTGATTGGCATGTTCGATTTGTGGAAACCATTATCATTTTTTATAGGATTTTTCTCCTGTTGTTCCTTTGCATTTTCGTGATAAACTAGTCAAACGTTACTCCCGAACTGTATCACCCTCCTCTCTGGGCCTCATTTCCAGGCATGCCGATGTATGGTTACTATCCTGGATTCGCACCGATGCCATCCGCACAGATGCCCCCCTTGCCCAATTTCCAGCCGATGATGCATGGACAGCAGGTTTCATACATGCCCGGCCAACCACCTGCCACTTCTAATCAGCAGAACCTAAGATAGACATACTTTGATTGAACTGCTACGCAGCACAGTTTTCGTGTGCGTAATCATTCATCCTTTGGTGACGGACCGCTTGATTTTGCTTATTTGTTTACTTCTGCACGCTGACGCAGTTGTTCCTTTGCACTCGACTAATATCAACTTCGTTTTGTTGACCTCACTAACGCACGATTCCTCTGTATTCGTGAACTGATCACCTGCTCCTTTCTTGAATACGAACACGTACACGTTCATGCAATACGACGTTCTGACTGCATTCCAGCGTGTCCATGCTACATTTCTTTAGTCGTTCTCAGTTGCTTTGTATGGCGCTGTTTTTCCTAACCAGTTCTCAATGGACTAGCCTCACTGACAGTATCCATACTCACTGGAACATGTGCCCTCCGCGCACATTTGTCAATGAAACGAGGCTTGCTTCCTTAGTCTTGTTGCAGGTGGAGAGATAAGTTCGTTGTTCTGACATGGTGTTTCTATTCATGTATCTGTAATTTGACTTCGGTTTGCATTGATTATTGGGCATTAAAACTATCAGAATGTGTTGCAGTTTGATGAAGTCCCAATGGGTCCATTTCCTACCGGCTCAACGATGTGAAGATGATCAAGACCTGCCATAAAAACCAAATCAAAGAAGTGGATGTTAACGAGTGGCAATTAAGGCGACTACTAGATTACACACAATAATTTTTTGGACCGGACTTAAAGTGGATGTTATGTCACAGGGTCAGGGTAAAATATTTATGTGATTAGAACGGATGATTGATCTGTGGTCCTGGAAATTGCAACGACTGAACAAGTTTCTCTTGAGAGCACAGGTTAGGGTTGCGTAATCTAATAGCAATCGATTCGGCGGTCGCCAGAATGCGCTGACGGACTGTTTTTGGTTGAGTGTTGGCAACTCTGTAGACAACCCGGAATGCTTTGGTGACGTCTATGCGATGGTTGACATCGGCAAGATGTGCAACAATGGCGCATGTAATTGATTTACGACAACCGGTTCCGATCCAAGCTGGATGATGTTCCTTGATCCTTTTTGACAAGCGCCTAGTCGTACGACCAACATATTCTGCAGTACAACAGCAGCATGAAAATGAATACACGAGCATTGACTGATTGTGGAACTGGCAGCTTGCTTTTCAGTCTTTCAGTACGTATTTACTATCGTACCAAATCACCGGCGCTTTTTTCATGTGACATAATCTGTCAAGGTGATTTTCGTCCGCTCATATCCACTCATGTTTGCCCGAGCAATCACAAACTCCAGCCTATTAACAAAAATACAAATATATGTACTTCGGAACTCAAACGTTACAAGTCGCTACAAGTTTTGGTAGCACTTTATCTGTTCATTGTTTTTACAAACGTTATTTCAGCATAGTCGCCTAGCTAGTCACCATCATGCCACGTCATTAGGAATAGTCGAACGCTGCACACTATAGATAGGGGGCCTGGAGCATGTGTGTATGGTCGGTCCGATCAGTTATCGTCAACTTGGCGTAAGCTTTGTGATTGCAAGCATTAGCATTCAGCGCGTGTTCTATGATGAATCGTTTCTCATCTCCTACACCTCATTTTCGCGTTTCGATCGTCTGGACGCATTGGTTTCGCCATGTTTGTGTTTTAGTCCGAATTTTTCCACGCTTATCGGTTGTCATCACAACCATACTGTTTTCCTTTTGGTTGCGTACGTTATCGGTAGTGTGAAATGTTGGACGCTGGAACTCTACCAAATAACGCATCGATCACTTTTTCGTTTCCTCATCGTGCCAACAAGAAAACTGTTATTTGTGCGCAGAGCCTAGGGTTGTATAACACAAAGCGATCATCTAAAAGGTCTGCAGGTGGTTCAGTGGGTGAAATCTGAGGTTACAGGAAAATATTCTCGATAAGGTCACGAGAGAGCCTAATGGAACAGTGGAATAATAGATGAAGTGAGATTACTATCAAATTGGATTTAAGAGAAGACTGACAAGGAGTCCTACAGTGGCGGTGTAATATCGTCTTTTTGTTTATGAACAGGGTTGTTTCACATCGCCGTGAGCTGAGAACCCATCAATTTTGAAAGATTAAGATAGGCTTTTCTGTGTTGTCGAATGCTAGTTAAATTTGTGTATACGAAAGCGTGCAATACAATTGCTCAGATGAGCAGGTACATCATCCTGACAGAATGCCACTTCAAAGGCAAACGAGGTTAGAAACGAGACCACCCGGAAGTTTCATTAGCATGTCAAGGTGTGGGCGATATTCAAAACGTAGTGTTCTGGTTATCCTACCGTTTATCAACAATGTTATCCTAGAATATAGTGCTCACGGCAGCATGCTGTGCTAGATTGTTCCCATCGAAAGTTTACGCTCTGTCCCAGTGGGGTTTGTTTATCGTATGTGGCTTTTTACGTGACCAGAATGTCTCGTTCGTATATTTTTCGAAATGTCCCCCTGGACGTTGTGGGTTCTAGTTGAGTGAACTCCTGACTGTTCTTTCTGCTTCCTGCCTGTATATAGAAGGATTTTTTCAGTTCACGAAGTCCAGTGGACACGTGCTTAAACAGCTATTTTATCTGAACGTGTTCATATTCATTCTGAACCGCAGAACTTCGTCGCCAAGGTTTTATTATATTCCAATTCGCTGCTTTCATCAGAACGAACTTCGTGTGCTCGTTGTGCGTAAGTAATCTTACGTTCGTGATCCAGAACATTAGTTCGAAGATTGCTTGACCGAATTGAACATTGGATGTAGCTGTCTTTCTCTTAGTGTGAAACTGCTCACTTCGTCTATCGTGGCTAGTATGGAGGTTTGGGTAGTAATGTGGTATCCTTTTTTGCAGCATGGTTACAGCTGATACTGCCTGTTAATTTCGCATTTTGAGGAGCTATCCGGCCGCCCCCTTCGATAACGAGAACTAGGCTCGAGTTTTACTCGTGAGAATTTGCCAGTTGTACATATTCTTAACAACACCGGAATTTTGGTTCTGGTTCACGCTTTCATGAGGTAACCTGGTTGACCTCACAATAGGCACGACTGCATTATCGTATGTGAACGTGGCGCCATATTCGTTCCTGGGTACTTTTCGGAAGTGACCGGCTGAAATGTTTGAGTATGAAAGGTGAAATCAATTATGAGTTTTATTTGCTCTGTACTAAGTAAAGGTTCCTGCCACTTACCAACAGCCGTTGAAAACCTGCTTTTTTCGGAGTGAAAGCAAGAAAACCAGCAATTGTGGCACTAAGCAGTCTCAGTCTTACGGGGTTTGCACGGCTTGTTTGGTGTTAAAAACAATTATCAATAGTGCAATGAATTCCAATAGGTCTCCAAACCTCAGCATTTCTATCAGTTGGCTCGGCCCGTTTTGAAACAGAGTTCCCTTAACCACTTCATCAGAGCAGAAAGAAGACATATATTGCGATATGTTAACATTTCATTTACTCTCATCAGTCGCAAACGTAAAACATGCTAGTTATATACATCATATAGATAGGGACAAACAGGGACTAGACACATCTACAAGCACATCAATTATTATGTAATCACGACCATGGCAACCCGATAGGTTGCCTCAACCACTTTTGTGCACATAACGTCGGTTGGTAAGTTCGAATGAGCATCGCTTCGCAAAAAGCTAATAACTTGGGGTTTCGATTGCGCAACAATATTTTGAATGAGTTTAATGGGTCAACTTGGTGACCTGTTGTCATGATGTGTTTAGCAATCGATGACGTTGGATTTCGAGCCGTCAATGCACCAAGTTGAGGCTGGTTCATCATCTGTTGTTTCAACCACTTCGGGATGTGTTCGGCGACTCGTTGTGATAGTTGTCGATCTGTTCTGCCTATGTAAACGTCACCGCAACTGCAAGTGAACTGGTACACAACATGGGAGACAGAACAGTTTGACAAACTACTTTCGCGATTGCGGAGAACTGGTCCTCTGGTGGTTTGAAATAAGCGCAGCCGCATACGTTCGAGCCAGTGCAGACTTTAATTTGTGCTTTATGTCGTTGGCTAGATGGTCACCTTTGAATGGCAAGAATAAGAAAACATCCTTCTTTTGAGCCGTCAGTATGGGCTCAGTGCTCTTCTTCACCGTATTATGTGCCTCAATGAATTTGTCGGGGTATCCATTTGCTAGTAAAGTTTGTCTCAGCAACTCCTGTTCTGTCTGCAGTGTTACTATTTGAAGTAATAATCCTTAAATTTTAACACCAGACTCTTTCATTATTAGCACCAGAAACCAATATCAAGTGGTTATCTGCATACAGACAAACTCGACTTAAGTAAATCGAATGTTCAAGCAACTGACGTGATTTTCTCACAATGAGAAATTGACTAGACTCGCGGGCAGTAGCGCGCGTATGTGCACCATGACAACCTGTTGGTTGTTTATACCGACTCACAAACCCATTTAGGTGAAAAAGCACGTATCACCGTTTACGTTAATGGACGTGTGACAGAAACACTCACTGCCTAACGGAAGATGGCGAATTACAATGTACTCTAGTGTGTGCAGAAAGTGAGTTAATTAAGATGTACAACTGTATCATTGGTATTAAAATCAACCGATCTCTAGCATACCTTGAATAGAAACCAATGAAATGTATGGATAACAGACCGTAGATCGCGCTGAACTATGTAGCGGATTGTATGCTGAAAACGGAAAAACTCATACGTGCATGGGGTGGTTACGCGTTCACGTAATGACATCAATACCCCTTTCCACTTCATTTGCTCATTCTCAGTTGATTAGAAGAAACATTGTTTTCGATACTTTCCCATCACGTCAGCACAATCGTACACTCTTTACAAACTTAATGACACGTTAGATGAGTGAGACAAATTTGCTGGATCATTTGTGAGTACAACTTATCCCAAAAAACAACAATCTGAACATCAACTGGCCGTTTTGATTACGAACCACCCATTTTGGTGATGGGTAGTTTGAACAATACCGCACGGTTATTCAGCAAAGCTGGGGCTTTATCCTTGGCCAGGACAATTGTATGGCACCGGCAAACTGAATGTGAAACAATACCCGGACTCCATAACCGGACAACGATCCACTCGGCGTTCGCTATCCACCGCCTGCAAAGACAGCATGGACTGGTCACGGATGGAGAGTTTGTTATTCAAACTCAGAATCAGAAGCCGGAAATAATAAACCAGTTGAGTAACGTCGCTGCCAGGAATGTGTTCGGATGCCTTGAGGAGCCAGGAGTGAACACTCTCTGCTAAAATGTCACCTTTGAAAAATAAGGGAATG